>OZ020264.1:7080191-7227170 GCA_963971285.1 Astropecten irregularis | reverse complement strand
CCACGAATCTGTAAATTTCTTTGATAAAAACCAAAGTATAAGTAGGTCTATACCGTTACAAATTATGGATTCTGACGGTAGTATCCGTCCAAATTCAACCGTTTTTATCGACCAATACGTTAATTAATTCATGGCAAAAATGTTCAACAAGGGGCAATTCTATCGAAATACAGCCGAATTACAGCAGCGTGTAGTATTTGTTGAATGTTATTAATTTTATGAACGGTTGAGCGCCACGGTCTTTTCGTGTGTTAGTTATGATGAACTTGCGTCGGTCGAGTGGCTTCTAAATAAAGGCCGCCCTCTACATTTCTATACTCAAAATCAAGTTGGTCGAAACGATAAAAAAAAATGCAAAGATTCGAAGCACAATTTTCTTTGATAATCGTCATGAAAACTAATAGTAATAGTATAATGAAATTTGTTCAGTTTAATTTGTGAGGCAATTCAGCAGATACCTGAGTGCGAGTTGTCATTTTTAATCAACCGTTTATAATAAAGCCGAATAATCTAATCCTTTCTCATGCTTGCCACGTAGCAGCACCTTTTTGTATAGCGCCACCTATAGTGCCCTGATATCTCTTGCGTAGTAAAATGCATCGCCCCGCCCCCCTCTTTGATAATTCGTGGACACCTTCTATTTTCGTGAAAGATTTTTTAGAACGCTCAAATCAAATGATCAAGTAAAATACGGTCATAATGATAGTAAGAGGGTAGGTGTTTGGGGTTGGGGGCTGGTTGGAGTCTGTACGTTTAAAAAACAACACTTATTTTTCTTCTAAAAATAAATGAGTGTGAACTTGAAGGATACAGGGCTGGTACTGTGCACAGTACACATGGCACACACGTGTACACCTGTCAAAGGGTTGACCCATTATCAGCCACAGGTGACTAATAACGTTATAAAAACAAGTCCGTCACTAGTTAAGAAACAACCTCTACCAAAATCGAAATGTAGTGAATGAAATACAGCTAAAACATAGAATGGATAATATTTTGCTATTTACACACACAATATCCTTAAAAACTAATGGAAAATTGATATAATTCCGTTTTCACCCAATGCACTCTAACAACGTCTCCTATTGGAGTAAATTTGTTAGATTCATTAGCCTCAACCAATCAAAAGTGTCTTTAGAGATCGAGGCTGGCGGAATGATATATTTCGTGCCACGTACGAACAAGTGCAACGCACGTCGTTGATATTGCGCATGAGTCGTGTACTACGTGTCGCGTATTCTTACACTACGTGCTAAGACATGTAAAGAGGCAGTGTCTCAGTTCTGCGACTTTCGACAGCATATTTACCGATTATTTCAACATTTTCTCCACTGTGGACTGTGGCAAACAGACACACTGGAGAGGGAACGTCGACAATTGTAATTTCAGGACGGATTTACCGGAAAACAGCATCCACTTTTGTAAGTTCTGGTCATTTTCCCCCGAATTCAGAAGTTTAGAAATTCGGAAATGTAGGCAATGCGATACGGATGGGTTAATTTGTGTGGTGACGTATGCAACTATGATGACGAATTTCATGTGTAATTCACTAATTCAATGTAATTGTGTATTGATTATACAAACAACTTCAACTTATTTTAACTAGTTTGGATTTTGAACAAAGATGATTACTTGCCATACGTAAAGCTAACTCATAAATGATGTTTTGGGGATTGCGGGTTGATGGGTAGTAAAACTGTAAAGGAAAGAAACTACTTTTTGAAAAGTAACTTAGGCCTACCTAGATATACTTTGTTGGTCTCCTCCTCTATATTACCAAGGTTAAATTTTTGGAAAGAGGGCAGGGCTTTGATTTTTGAGGGAAATTATGGGGTAAAAACGGTAACCAAGATTGTAACATTTCACCGCCGCACGGACGGCCGCAGACGAGAATAGTCTGGTTTCCACTCTGACATTTTGAGGACTCTTGATCTGTTGAGTCTGGGCACTAGACTAAGCAGACCAGACAAAATGGCCTCACGCGATCAGACGGTCTGTTTTAAAGTTTACAAGAAGCGCGTAAGAAAATTGAATTTTAACCCTGAAATGTTTAACAAATTTCCTCAATCTAGGCTTTTAAGGACCCAGGAACATTTGCTGAAAGTCAAAAGTATCATTTTTGAGGAGTAGAAGTTAGTTCAGGGCCAAAAAAATCAATGTGTTTTGGGATCCCGTCAACCCACAATCGCCGATGTTTTTGACAATAACAGTCAGTAGACTTAAGTTAGCTTAGGCCTGTTGCAACGAATCTTGGAATTGTCGGATTTACAAAAACTAGGAATCCCGACGGATTTACTAATCCGTTGTTGCATTAAGAGATATTTGCGGTCAGATATTTCCAGTCTATCTTGTCTATTTCATTTGGTTTATTTGGTTGTTGTTTGTCATGTTTGTTAGATCTGTGACAGAAAAAGCAACAACTTGCATTTAAAAATTTGAACTTTGAACAAGGCGGGCGGGATGGCTAAAATTGTAAAAAATACATTGTCTGATTTCATGAACATTCTGCTAGCCTCGCTCCATCAATAATTATGATAAAAGACTGGTTCCTGGTCAAACTGTGGGGTTACATGCATGCGCATGCAGCATTGGCTAAACTTCTCGCTGTCGCCGTAGACCTGGAAGAGAAAAGGCCTGTTTGCTTCCGCTGAGCTGAGCATGCTGAGGTTTCTGGCAATAGGCCTACATGTAACAAGCATGAAGTCACGTGTGTGGTGGAGAACCACACTTGTCTTGTTGATCCAAATAAGTCCGAAACGATCATCTGGATTTCCTTCGGAAAACATCAAATAATTATCATCACACAGAATCACAGAAAGATCTTGAGCACAAATAAATATCCATTTCATCCTCCACATTCAGCATGTTCAGAGAAATGGTGGAACCGATCGCTAACATTATTAGCAACAGCCACATTGATGAGTGTTGTGAAAGCAACACACCCGTAGGAGTGCCATTTTTCATTTATCTCAAAACGCCCTATATGCTGGTTCCATTGAGTTGTGCACATCTAAAAGGATTTAAAAGGCCTCCAAAACAAATGATTGAGCTTGAAACAGAAAATGGACTCAACAGTTCGTAAACAGTGCAAACAGTCGCCATGGGAAATCTTGGTTCATCAGGTTTTTCAAGGAAAAAAAAAATGATTTAGTGTCTTTTCCAAAGATCGTTCTTCCGAACGATTTTTGGAACAAACATAAACAACACCCTCACTTGAATTGTTTTAGTTATCCCCTTTCACTCAAGGTATGAAGATGGTGCTGGTAGAAACATACCGTTAAAATATTTCCACCTGAAATGCTGTATTTATCCAAAAATGTGTAAAACAAAGAGTTTTGATCTCGGGTAAGATCAAAACCATTCTGTTTTATAAGAAAAATTGAGTCGGGTTCTCGCTATTGTCTCGCAACTCTGATGTCCGATTGAGCTCAAATGTTCACAGGTTTATTATTTCATGTACATGTTTTATAAGACAAAGTATGAGTGCTGTCCTGCGACCTTTACCAATCATGCAGGGCTTGAATTTTGTGAAAAAAAAGCACTGGACACACTATGAACGAGCGCACCGTGAAAACACCGTGATTATGCGATTTGCCGTGAAAACACCGTGAACATTTTTTTCACTGTGCTTTCACAGCGATTTCACGGTGAGGATTTGCTACTCCTTGTTTCACGGTGATTTCACGGTGTTTTCACCGTGTGACCTTTCAGGCAAACAGTTCTTTTGTTATTCAGTCTTAAGCCGATGGATTACTGACAACAATTGAGGCAGCTAGGCTGGCTATTAATCCGATTAGAAAACAGCAGCCTCGAAATATTCCCTAGACCGTGGACCAGAGTACATTGTATTGTGATTTCAGTGTCAATGTGTAGGCCTACCACACTAGCAGACTGTTCACCAACGCACGTGTAGAAAAGACGATCTTCGCCACGCTTAAAAATCGCTGCCATGCTTTAAAATCAGGCCGCCACGTTTACATTTTTTAAATGTACAGTATTACTACAGAAATTATCCGCAAACAATAACTACAATTTTCTTTTCAATTATAACTTACAAGACTTTCTGACGATTTCCAGCGAACTGTCAAGTTTGCGACGCGAGCAGTGTCACCCCGACCAGCCCCGCATGCATGCACGCTGCACGTGTACAACACTGCAATAGACTTTTTCTGCATACGGTCTTTGCACGTCAACATTCTGTGCACATAAATCTGGTTACACGTCTCCCGCTAGACTCAATCCATTTAAAACGGTTTCTCTCCTGGAGCACCATGCTCAAATCCATTCATTTTCACTCATGACTAGAAAAACTACCGGGGGACATGGTCGTCGAAGTTTCGCGAAACTTCTTCACTTATTCTTCCCAAGATACGACCTTTTGAATGAGGTTGCTTTATTAAAACTACATTCTCAAAGATTTCTCGTACATCTACAAAAACAAAAGATACCATTTTTGGAAATTTCAAGGTGCATTATAATGCTTACTTAAAGTCGAGTTTGCGATTACAACAGTTGCCATAACGCGATTTACCTTGCCGTGGACTGATTCGTGTGATGGCCATGGGGCTAATGCTTCGTGCGGCCGGTCAACGTTCCACACGGGTACGCTACCTACGTTGTGTGCCCCGTTGCACGGAAACTTGTTGTTTCTCCATGCTAGGATGTTTCATATTCATCTTGTATGGATTTGTATATACTTTTATTATTTGCCATCTGTCATTACTTTTACAACTGATGTAAATTTCTCTTTTGATTTTCTGTGACATTTAGTAGATATCTAGCTAGTAGGGTAGTGTCTGAAATTAAAAACTGGTCTACCCAACCCAAGTAATTTTTTTTAGCTGAGGCAAACATTTTGCATTTACGTTTGCTCAAAATATGTTTCTGATTTTGAAGTTAACTTTTTCAAATCTGGGACCACACAGGTATCTTGTCTTCTTCAATAATTGACGGTGTATAAATTGAAGAAATGTTTGTTAAGTCCTTTAAAACCCCAAAACAAAACACTTGGTCTTGACACATTTAAACCATCAGATCAATAACTGAAAAATACAAGTTTGGAAAATATTGAGTAGGAGTACAGTCGATACTGATTTTTTTATTTTAAATTTGATTAAGTTGTGCTAAATAAATGGACGTCTTTTGAAATTCTCTATAACCTTTTGCTCAAAAAAGTCTAGAGGAAAGTGGCCAGGAATCCTTCTCAGTCTTGAAAGTGTGATGATGAATGAATCCCGATCCCAACGCTGTTAATGTGTTGTCTTTTTATTTCTGACATGGCCGTGTTTTATAAGCTTTGGTCATCCGTGAAGCCGACCCAAACAACAAGCTCGAGATGCACAACGACTACAAGCCGAATTCCAAATCCTATGGCTTTGTTTATTGTAAAGTGTACCTAGCCAACCCAAACAGTCGAGACGCATAATTGGAGTTGAGGCTTGGGATTATAGATCGTTATTCAGCATTTATTGCAAACAATGAGTTCCAGAGAGGCACACTCTGCCTGACTTATTGGGCAGAATCATCATTTCAGTTGATATAAATGTGATAATATTCATTTTTGTGAAAAAGGTTTCATGATAATATTTCAGTTTGAATGGTGAAAATCGGCAGTAGGCTAGCTGTTTTGTAGAATGGTTGCTTACGGCCGGTCGGCTATTAAACCCCGCCTTGCCCCCAACTTATTCTTGCCATTTAAATCACGTAGCCATTAAGGCGAAAGTTAGCCGTTCATAATGTTATGTTCAGAAAGTAAAATAGAGTTACATTCTTCCTAAAATGACAAAATGTAAGTTGTCGACCACTATGACGGGCCAGCTATAAAAACATCAAATGATAATACGAAGCATTTCTGTCCGAATCAAGTTTGATCCCCGGGCGAGCGAGTTCGAAATTTCCAAGCCACTGCGTACTGCAGTATGACCACGAGGTAATAAACTTTACCAGTGCCATAGGATATAACGAAAATTGTGCGCAAGTTAGGTCCGATGTTTCCCCCATGGCTAGTGTACATGAGCTGTTGCACGCATTTACTGTTTACTATTTTAGTAAGCGAGCGACCTTTGCCAGTCTAATAATATTGTGTTGGGTACCTATACTCCACTGTTCGGTTTGCTTCATACAAGTTTACATGTAATGGGAGCCATGCTATTATATCGTAACCTCGTGCTTCGTCTTCTGATTTCTGCAGCGTCGCATTGCACGCAGCTGTTCCGGGAAGTTTCTTCGTATCTGCAAGTCTCTAAACTATGCAACTTTTCCTCTTTCATATGGCCTGATCGAAATGTTTGTTTTCCAAGTATACATACTCATTACTGGTTATGGAATTTAAAGGTGAGAAAGCCTTGAAATACACTGAGCTTTTAGGTCATGAAAATATACAACCCAAAAAGCAGTCTGAGGATTCATCATGATTTTCCGTGCCGGAGCAGGCGATAATGTTATGTCAACATGCCCATCTAATCCCACCGTTAGGAACTTATACAAAGGGCCCGGTAAGAGGATTAAATCGACCCCAAAATTAATGAGCAAGGCCTGTTTGACCTCTTCAGACATTTCACCGTGGTTTCACGGTGCTGCTGACCGTCCAAGCGTTGCATTTACGTTCACGGTACTTTCACGGTGATTCACCACCGTGAAAGCACAGTGAAAAACATGTTCACGGTGCTTTCACGGCAAATCGGCATAATCACGGTGTTTTCACGGTGCGCTCGTTCATAGTGACAGCAGCTGTCTAGTAATTGAAGCATTTTACTAGACCTGAAATTTTTCCACTAGACATGTGGCATTCAACATCTAGAAAACCGTAATTGCAATATTGATTCAAAAATCATCAATTTAGGAACCATGTTAATTGTCCAAGGAAACCAAAATCACTAGACAGCCGGACTAGTGCAGTAACACACTTTAGTAGACCGACACAGAAATCACTAGACTCTGTCCACGGTCTAGTGGATATTTCGAGCCCTGATCATGTATTGTACCTTTAAGTGATGGTCATCAGTGGAATTCATGCCAGCATTTACAATGTATAGGCCTATCAAATCTAACTTTTGTCATTGCGTGTTGTGTTTCAGAGCCAGTGGTGCTGTTTGACTTGATTACGGCCAAGACCATGAATACGGATACATCATCAGTAACCCATCCCCCACCAGGATTTGGACCTGATCCTGGCCCTATGGGGGATTCCAACCCCCATGTTCTCAGCATGGATGATGAGGCGTACGAACCACCAACGTACGACGAGGTGTTCCCCCCGCTGGCCGCTGCAGCAGCCAACGGCCAAAGTGGCGATGGCATGCGAGGTGCCATGCTGTCAAACCTCGGACGGACATCCTACGCCAAGATGGCTGTTAAGTCTTCCATTATTACTCAGGTAAGGACTGGTACTTATCTATTGCTGTACAGAAAATCATGGACTTTGCTTACATGTAACTGCCATTGGAGACTGTGGAGTAGACTAGTCTTGGAGTCAAATCTAACACAGTCATGAATTTCATACTTCTTGTATCATCTTTTACAGGCTTTAAGCAAAACCCACTTTCATTTCACATTTTATATGTTTTTTCCTGTGGTACGTGTGATATCCTGAATACCACAGTGTGGTATTTGATCCAGTTCCACATGTGAAGACTTCGGTAATGTGGTATTATTATACAGGTTGTGTTGAAAGTGTAGATGGTTAGCATTAATAAAAAAAAAACTTGAACACATGTCAGGTAAGTGAATTATTGTAATTAAAAAAAATTAGAATTTGACTAGATTGGTAAGTTATGCAGTTGAATTGATCATGAGTACAACACGGCAATTACGATATAAGGTGTTCCAAAGGACCAGACACGTTCATCTTCCTGATAGGTACACGTGATTCCAAATAGTGCGCCACGAAGAGTTAGTTTGCAATGCGGTAGCAAATCACAAGTCATGGAATTTGTTGATCCAAATACTTGTCTGGAAGGGGTCGACAGATTATATAATATGCCTCTTGTTTGGAATGTCAGATCGTACATGTATGTTGCTTGATATTTTCCTGTATTCTCTAGCCCAGAAAGGGTAATTCTACATTGAAATGCCAAGTACAATCTTTAAATTGAACATGAATCTTGGGGTTTGGAATTTGGAACACGTGTACACCAGGCATTGCCAGTAATGTGTGTACATGAACCTGTGATTTCTTTTCTTTCTTTTTTTTTTTTGGGGGGGGGGCTACATACATGTAGTAAAAGAGTGTGTACATACATGTACATGTACTGTAATGTAACATTGATGTACATCTGTACAAGGATGTTCACAATTTCACATGTAAATACTGTATCTCGTCATAAATTTCATGAATTTTTAATTTCACCAACTTACTTCATCGTTACTTGGGTGAAATATTATGATTTGCACATACAGTATAACAATACACGTAGGCCTATACGTCATAGATCATGGAGTAAGGAACTCTCTCCATGGTCATACAGTTTGCCTACACTGTGACTGTAGCATTGTATTCAAGGTCAGTTGCTAATGACAACAATCAAGGGGATATAACATGTACTTGTACACCATACAGAGATGACTGCCATTGCCATGGTAATGCCCTTGCCTTTTTATGCAGAAAATCTGAATTTGATTGAGGCAGTGTGGCTTATAAATTACAGTTTATACACTGTATTGTTGTCATTGTAATTACTGAGGGTGATGAACATGTACAATACATAACATTATAAAGGTGGTAAGATAAAAATTGTGCACTATACTTAGTGCACAATTCTAATCTTACCACCTATATGTACAGTACACTATAGGCCTACTGCAAACTATAAACTTTAAGACCACCATGGCCCTGGATCATGGATGAATATTAGAAATAAAAACAAAATTACATGTATACATGTAAGTAAATAAATAACACATTTATGCCTAAATGAAATAGTTGAATGAATAAATACACTGTCCAGTGCACACAAGGCCTACTTACAGTACAGTCTATCAGAATTTGATAGAGTGGCTTAGACAGTACAGCATTTCCTATTCTTTAATTACATTGATCCTCTTTCAAAAGACGTCCACGTCGGCCTATGTACACTGAACAAGTGTCACTTGTCCATAGCATCTAGCCATTGTAACCATGCATACGTCAGCATTTTTTTTATGTTAGATGATGTATAGACATTTAGTGACATGCATCGGAATGTTTTGAAATACCGGTACATATCATTCTGCATACAGTATTACATCATGTACACACATTACATTTGTATTAAATGTACACGTGTACTACTGTACATTGTACATGAACATGTGTAGGACTACATGTATTCATGTTAATGGCCTAGTGCACTCTGCGACTGTGTACACACTAACTGTATGTACATATATATGCAGGCCTGCAACATATGATCCAGTCAGCTTGAACATGTTTAATACAGTAATCATGGCAGATGTCAGATTCCAAAAATGGCATCAACTGTACTTGAGTAAGAGGAAAATATCACGGATATACATGTATCACGGATAGTATCATGCATACATGTACATGTAGGCCTACATACAATGTGCACATCTTGTGGCAAAGGATCTACATGTAAACCATGTGAAACCTTGACCACTAATACATAGGCCTACATGTACTGTGCATACATATGTACAATGTACCTGTACACATGCAATGTACAGTTACTAACCTGTATCCATCCATTTAATGATTGTGCATACAATGTATTTCATATCATCAATCAATCAGTCATGGTTAAAGGTCAGTTCTGAACAATGGAATGGTTTTGTACATGTACACAATGTAGGTACAAACACGTGTACAAATATACATGCTACAATGTACATGTACATGTATGTACTGTAATGTACAGTATGTACAGTATGTTGTACAGTACAGTACATACAGTATAATATTACTGTGTATAGGCCTACATTGTAATTAGCGTACAGCTGTGTTCCATTATCACCATAAATGATGTACAGTATTAATGGACACCTGTTACACAACAACAAGAGTTGCATTACACATACACTGTTCATACCAGCATTTCTATAGTATATTGTAAATTATTCTGGTGGATCAAAGTGCAGGAAGGGAGTACCAATAGTATTGAATGAGAAAAGTGATAAATTTTCATGTACAACTTACTTGTCATATACAGTTGTACACACCATAGACAGACATCTTTTACAGTATAATTAACAACAGCCCCAAACCACATTTTACATACATATACATGTACAATAGTGTACATGATCTGTACATATGTACCATACACTGTACAGTACATGTATTATTTTCCACAACCAAATGGTGTACACACTTATAGATTTGTCCATTGGATGGTTTTCAGTTTTTTCTGCATGCGCACAGTTTGTTACATTTTTTACACAAACAGACAAACAAGTTCATGAAAATGTATAAGATTTTGGTATCTTAGCCATGTTAGCAGGCTGTGCATGTATTGTGATATTGTGACTTGTAAAACAATTATTCATCCTTGTACAGTGTAGGTTCATTGTAGCGCATTATTCCCATAGACATTTCCTTAGTAATGGTGACTCATTCTCCATCTGAAAGAACTAAGTGACTCCATAGACTCACTACTGTACATATTGGCATGCATACTGTACTTATGCTGACATACATGTACACACATAATGTACATAATGCGTACGCCGTACAATTGTATGTAAATTACTACATGTACTGTACACATGTAGTAGTAATATATAGTAGGCTAAATATGTGCATACGTGTACATGCATCATATCATTCCAAGGTGAAGGTGTCAAATGTGTTTAACAGCTGCCCACATGTGCTTCCATTATCCTTGACAATGAATGGTAATTAAGCACATTGAATGATTTAATTTGCAGTCTGATTTCAATATGAATTTGATTTGTGCATCTCTTTTAAAATCAAAGAATAATGGGCAATTAACTCTTTTAACCCTAGCTGCACTTACATGTACCACACAAGACAATTGCTGCTTACCACACATTACCACAGTCTTCACAGGGGAACTGGATCATACACATTACCGAGAAATTCACATTGCGGTGTAGTGCTGTATTCAGGATCTATTGTACTACAGTTACAACGGGGAAAACCATGGGTGGTAATTTGTGGTATGGAGGCAGGTTAGGGTTGAAGCACTAAAAACAAGCAAACCACACAGTTCAATAAAGTGAAACATTTCAAGTCTTGTTATTTTCTATCCTCATTTGTGCAGGTTTTTTACGTGCCTTTGGAGGAGCGACGTTACAAGGAGATGAATCAAGGATTCGGGGAGAGCGATTCTCAGTCGGGTAGAATCTGTGCCGAGATTATGAAGAATACAGGTTTGCAACATGAGTATTAAATCTCTGTTCCAAATCTCTGGCTGCGCCCGCAAATTTCACACGCCCGTAGTGCCGTTTCCATTGACTTGTGTAAAATTTTCCGGCCGCTGCCTGAGATTTGAGACACGGCCTGTTTTCCAAAACAGGTTGAACTCTTTACACAAATCTACATGCTGTGTTAAAATCTTACAGTGTGAATATATGGTGAAAAGGGCAGTCACATTTACATGGGTTGGACCTACATGTAAAATATGACCTGCCAGCGATTTTGCGTTATGAACAATGAATTTGATGTCCCGATGTCAGTGCCTTCTTTGTCTTTATAAATGCATGTGGTATGCAACGACTATTAACAAACATTTTTTGAAGTTAGCATGCATGTGGTCGTCAAAACAAGCATGGTGGGTACCTTCTTTGTTGAGTGGTCTCTCGCTTGCTCAGAAAAAGCTTGACAATCCAAGTTGAAGTTGTGACCAGCAAGTTAAGTGCTCACCCATAGATGGGAACAATTTAACAAGCACCAAAGAAGGCAGTGACCTAAGGGCACTAAGGTACCTGCCCTTCTTGTCTGTGTTCGTGCCAAATGCTGATAATAACACATGGATGTACTTTTTGTTATGTGTTCAGGAGCCTCAATTGAGATGAGCTTAGCCCGGGACCAGAGCCTGACAATAGTGGTGACTGGCAAGCAGGAATCTGTCATGCTGGCACGTAGAGAGGTCCTCAACAAGCTGCAAACCCAGGTAGTCCCAGACCCACTTACTGCTCCTTGTAGCAAGGCTCGTTCCTATACCCTAATCAACCCCCAAATTCATCCCAAAAGATCCATGCTCGGTTTGTTGAAAATAATCAATTGAAAGTACTTCTAAGTGCACATTATGTGATAAGAAATTCTTCAAAGTCACTAGTTTTACAAAGGATGTTGTTTTTCTTAAGATTGAAAGATTGGGAGACAAGATAAGGTTAAGGTGAGGTTTGATGAGAGATAGGTTCTGAACTTGTCTCAACTTGTCGAAGAGTCCCAGAGATGCCGAGTGCAAAGCTGGACAAATGGCAGACTCTGAAAGGTTGCGTGACATGTTCCATAGCTTGGTCTCTAATAGCCTTGCTCAAGGGATACTGTGTATTGTTTGACCCCACATTGATTGTAAGACCCAATGTTATAGTAAGCATAAGATCAGCTAAATTGTCCCTGATGAATGAGCTTAAATGAGAAAAAACCAAACTTCAAAATAAACATATAGTGTATAATTTTGCCGGCACCGTCATTCTTCTGATTTGCCAATTCTCGATACGTCATGCCGGCCTTCTTTCCCTAAATGTTATTTTGGCGAAGGTAAGTTAAGCCTGCGTGATATATATATTGAAAATTGGCAGAGACTACGAAATAGCGTTTGCATGAAGAATGCTAGTGGTGGTAAAATATACCCTGCCTAACAAGTAAGTATGGTAAGCTAATTAAGTTAGAGACTGAAGTAGCATATTTGTGAATTACATTGTGGTAGTCTTTTGATCATGTACCGGCCGGCATTTTCTGACCCTCAGGCCAATGTGGACATCCACATCCCTAAGGAGCATCACCGATTCATCATTGGGAAAGGAGGCAGTAAACTGAAGGAACTGGAGAACCTGACAGCCACCAAGATCTCCATCCCCAACCCCAGCGATCCCTCAGAGTACATTCACATCGTAGGTCCCCGGGAAGGCATTGAGGGAGCCCGTCATGAGATCCAGCTGATCTCAGAGGAACAGGTAGGCTGGCTGCTAAAACCATTCATTTAGGCCTTTTCATGCTGTAACTGACAAACTTTTGCACAGAATGCTTGAGACTCTGTATGTCGATCATGTCACAATTATGAAGTAATAATACTGAGCACTGCAAACTGGTCATCAACCAAAATAATGTCCGTATAAAATACTTGGAGTTAGGAGGGCCCAACGTTTCGATCCTAACAGGATCTTTATCGAAGGCTAGCAGGATCTTTCTCTTAAAAGGTAGAGAATTCAAGAAAGATCCTGCTAGGATTGAAACGTGAGGCCCTGCTTACTCCAAGCAAATAATGAAGTTCTTAGAAGAGCACCTGGACAAAAATACACCTTATTAGTACAATAAAACAACATCAATTAAAAATTGGGGGGCATGAAGGGCCTATCATCACAAAAAAAAATTAACCTTAATTTTGCAGGGTTGTTTGCCAGGAAAAAAAGCAAAGAGGAATGCACATTGTGGATACCATAAAGAAAATCACAAAAAAATCTATCAACTAGAAAATGCTTTCACCCAGCTAGAAATAAATCTTTTTGAAGATAAATTTGGCATTGACAGTCTGTGCAACTGAAAGAAGAAAGAACCATCTCCGGTTGTGCACTAGTCCGACCTGTGTAAAAGTGGCTGACCCGTTCACATTGTAGGATTCAACACGGTGTGGACCCGTGTTGAACCAAACTCTTGATCAAATTTCCGCGCATATTTCCTGCAATCACAGTGCAATGTAAAATTAGTAATCAGAAATTTAAAATCTGTTTTGTACCATTCAATAAGCCTTAGTTTAGGCAGTTTATCTTGAAAAAGCAATCAGGAAACTTCAAACACCAGGCTAATTTAACCCTAACCCACCTGCATACCACAGTTTACCACACAAGTGTGGTATCCTGAATACCACAATACTCCACAGTTAGGTTTATGTGGTAATTCATGGTTTATGAATCCATTTCCTCCTATGGAGATAGTGTGTGGTAAGCAGCTTTTGTATTGTGACAGGTGCAGAGGGTTAGGGTTAAGACTGATGTAGCCTTTGGACGCCAAATTCCTTTTTGTTTATCCTTGAAGACCAAACCAACCTTTGATTGTTTTGTTTTTCCCATGTTTTGTTTATATTTGTAGGCCAAGCTAGCCTTTGAGCGGCTCAGCATTCCTCGCGTATATCACCCTTTCATGAAGGAGATCAAAGCCAAGACCGGTGCTAAGATCCACGTTCCTCCCCAGAGTGCCATGAAGGATGAGATCGTGGTGTCTGGTGAGAAAGATGCCGTCATGGAAGCCATTGACTGGATCAACGCTACCTACAACAACAAGGTTAGATTCTAGCACCTCATTATCAGTCACTGGCCAAATAGAGGTCATCTTTTCGGGCTGCGTGTGCAGAGAGCTTGGCATAAAAATTGCTGCCACACAATGTTTGAATACTGCCGGTCAATTCCAGATGGACATTGGTGTCGCGCATCTACGGTCTGCTTGAAAATGCTGATATCTATTCAGATGCAAATCAAGGTGGTAAATTTATCACAATGACCACATTTTGAGACATTAAAGGTTCATTTAACCTCTTGTTCCAGACAGAACCCCCATTCAATGTATTTCAAATAACATGCATTCATGAATATTCTCTCGCCATCAGGCGAACTGCTATAGACCGATCCGATGGCACGGTATACTGTCCGCCATTACTGCAGTGTCCCCGCCCGTATTTTGTCATGAAACAGAAGTATTTACACTCCGCCACACACTATAATTGCAGGATGTACATCCCATGATTAGGGGATGTACACCCTGCAGTATAGAGTGCGGCGGAAGTAAATTATTTTGTTGCCGGACAAAATACAGGCAGGGACACTGCAGTAATGGCGGGTGTTTCCTACCTCCATAGGTGCGCCGTCGGATCGGTGTATAGCAGCTTCCCTGGTGGAAGTGGTTAACAAGTATACTGCTGGACATCAACACCCAGCCACTGCGGTGTAGTGGCTCTAGTCTAGTGTGTCATACTTAAAGATTTTATAGTTAATCAATAGATTATGGGTTTGAGCCCAGAGATAGGGTTAGGTTAGTGTTGCTTGCATCCTTGGGCAAGATGCTTTGCCACATATTGCTCCTTTTCACCGAGGAGTAAATGTGTACTTGTGAGGGTAGAGATGGCTTTGTGCTTGATAAGCCTTTGTGCACCATACAGCAGATGAGCTGTACATTCCCCAGGGAGTTAGAATTATTTCAGGAGTGTTAGATTGAGCCCAACGACCAGTGATAATAACATTTAATGATATGTGCCTTTGAAATGGCCTACCACAAAGTCCAGCCCTTCATTTTCTTAGAACAACCTAAAGTTGTGGTTTGGGCTAGACCAATTCTGAACGATCCTTTTAAATTTCACCTTCATTTCATTAGCAGTTGCTAATTTGGAGCAGCTAGTTTTAATAGCTCAATGTGTCTGGCTTACTTCTTATTCCCACAGAAATTGAAGACTACTACAGTGTCCCTGGAAGTGAACAAGTGCCAGCATAAGTACGTGATTGGACCGCGAGGCAGCAACATCACTGAGATCCTGGAGCAAACGGGTGTCTCTGTAGAGATGCCCAACCCTGATTCAGTGTCTGAGACCATCACCCTGCGAGGAGAGCAACATCAGCTGGGACAGGCCATCACTATGGTCTATGCTAAGGTACATAACTCCAAATCACAACATGACATTACCACAACAGTCCCTCCACACCTCATTGAACATTGGTTTGTATCAGGTGTGCAATAGAAGTATTATAGTCCAGTCTCCAGCTCGCAGTTGCAGCATTCTCCTGAAGATGGCCAGAGTATAATGGCCAGAGCGTCGAGTTAACTGGCTCTGTTTAGATCCACACAACTCAAGTTTGGACCTTGGCCAAGCTGAGTCCCTAAGATTTTTAAAGAGTTAAAGTTCCTGATCTACATCATTCAAAGCCAACAAAATCTAGACATTGATTTCAGCTTGTAAAGAATCGCAGAGGTAGATTAACCCTAACCCTTTGCACACAAGACAGGAGCTGTTTACCACAAGATACCACAATCTCCACATGGGGGAACCGGGTCATAAACCATGCATCACCATGAAAAACACAGGAGTGTATTGTGGTATTCAGGTTACAACACTTACCACCATGACCATAGGAAAAACTTAATGTGGTAAACTGTGGCATGGAGATGTGTTAGGGTTAATCTTACGATGGCAAAGCATTTAAGACATGGACATAAAAAAGAAGGACAGTGTAATAACATGGAGCACAAAACCAATGATAATGAATTGCATTAATTTACTTGCAGGCCAATAGCGTTGTAATCAATGAGGTGGCCGCCCCAGCTTGGCTTCATCGTTTCATCATTGGACGCAAAGGAAAGAACATCCGTAACATCACACAGAACCTGTCCAACGTAAGTCCACACCCCCATACCCAACTTGTCCTGAACCTGGGGTCACCACCAACGTAGGGCTGGATGGCTCAGTTGGTAGAGCGCCTGTACGGTATTCAGAAGGTCGCCGGTTTGAATCCCGCTCCAGTACATTTTTCTTTGTTCACTTTTCAATGATTTGTCCTTAACCTCTTAGCCTATTGACCTGGAGGCTTTCAGAATCCTTCCATACGCCACTGTATAGCTCTTATACTAATAGAGCTATCATTTTATATCTGCCAATAAACCTCTTGTTCCTGACAAATTTCAATGGAAATAACAAAGCAATCAGGTATATTCTCACGCCATGATGTGAGCAGCTATAGATGCTTCCTGGGCAGAAGGGGTTAATGATATGGCTTTATCCGTGTTGCCTTATAGGTGCATGTTGAGTTTGCGGAAGGGTCTGACAAGATCACCCTGGAGGGACCCCCGGAGCAAGTGGAGGAGGCCCGACTGGCCCTGGAAGAGATCTCCCGTGATCTCCAGAGCCGATTGGACTTTGCCATCGTCCACATCGACCCCAAATTCCACAAGCACATCATCGGCAAGAGCGGTTCCAACGGTAAGAATACAGGGATCAAATCTAAATATGTCATTACATAGCGAGGAGAACTTTTAAGACCATGTGTAAAGGCTAGTTGATACGTGCTAGGTTTGTGAAACAGGCAACCAACAATACAAATGTCGCCCTCGATGTTCATAATCTGCCATCTTTCAAGTCTCTACTGCTTGTACGAATCCTGCGGATGTTAAAATATTTCAATTTGTCCGGATAGGGATCAAATTGGTTCACACAAACTTCTTTTCATTTTCAAATCCTGTGCATAAAGCTTGAACTTTCAGTACGCAGTGTGCGTTCTGCGGTAATAAACTGTCGCGAGCTGGCCGTACGAATAATAACGCACTTTAGGCAATATTACACAAAATCCATGCGCTATGCATGCATAGATTGCAACCTTACGTTGCTTTCATACAATGGTGAAATACATCTCCAAGGCATGCTGTTTTTTACGTTTTCTACATGACTATGTGGGCCAAGGCTGCACAAGTGATTGTTTTGATTTCACTGGAGGCAAATTGCTAAAATGCAGGGTTTTAGTGGCCAAGCCCTTTTGTACATAGATTGATGGGTCAGACCAGTGAAATGCAGGTCACATGGTATCTACATGTACACCTCCCTTATATGCACAAAGATGATGAGTGGTACATGTATTTATAATAATAGCAAACTTAGTCTATTTCATACGCATACCAGTAGATTCTACATGGCAGTGTTATTATGTGCCTTGTAGATGGGATAATGTATGCAACATTAACATGCATGGCATGGACCGTGGTAGCTACATGCTGTCACTGGGATCATGGTTTACTAGTCTTCATGTAGTAACATGCAACAGTGTCTATATGCAATATGCGCCACCACAAGAGGAGCTCTAGAGAGGTGCCAGTCTCTGGGCCGTTTCAAAACCAGGCCTAGACTTTGGACTTATTTCGCTACTGCCATTATTTTGAGGTCCACAAAACGAAACAACAGGATTTGGCCACATGGCGATACGAAAGAAAGACTCAAGCTTCGCCATTTAATTATCTCAAGCCGTTCATTTCATTTAGGACACAAAAGTCGTAGCAGCAAAATAAATCCCAAGCCTAGCCTCAAGCCTTATTTCATAAAGGCCCTATTTATTTACAACCTAACCAAGGAAGCTTTACCCTGAAAGCATGTATTCCCATAGTGTCTTCTTTTTAAGTCACTCACGAAAGTACATCATTCTAAATTAATTAACAGGTTTTTGTGTGTACTATTCACATGTTATTGGGAAAATCACCACAGATGTGCCAGACATGACTTATAAATGTACACATGTTGTACACTTGGTGTATACGGATGTGTAAATTTTGCATACAGTACCTTTGCCAGCGTCTGTTGACAATTAGTAATCTTAGATATGATATTTCACAGTGAACTGCATCAAGAAGGAAACAGGCGTGTCCATCCGCATCCCTACTGATCAAGAGAGGAGCAATGAAATCCGCATTGAAGGGAGCCCAGAGGGTGTACGCCAGGCCAAGAATGAACTGGTGGAACTAGCAACTCGTATGGTATGTAATAAACTCAAACAGCACTCATCCCTGTGGCTTCCCAGGCATAGTGGTCATGATTAGTCACAATAATACCTCAAATTGGTACATTAGGGAGACATTCCCATAGGGTTTTGTACGAAACTTCACTTGCCTATTTCTTAATATCCTCCAAAGCAATGAACTTGAAATTGATGCATGTTCATATTTAGAGCATTCTCTGTGTTATATTTAAGTATGGACACAAAAATATATCTTTGAAAGGTAGCTGATACCTGAAGCAGATATCAAAATGTCTCCCTTTATGACCAATGTCTCAAAAATGGTCACTTTCACATGCTATTCCGCATTATGCCGACATGTACAGTTTCATAGACTTGTGCAAACCCCCCCCCCCAAAAAAAAGAACCTTCCTTTTTTCTTTTGTTAGGAACCCTGCCGAAGCAAACTATAGACAAAGGTTTTGAACTATAAGGATTAAAACAAATCCTTTCCAGCTATAATATTCTTTCTAGTTATTGTAAAAAAATAATAAAAGTCAGACATAAATAAGCCCTAGGTCTGTCGCCCTATTAGCTTTTTTTCCATGAAAACTGTCGCCCTATTGCCGAATAAAGTAAAATAATAATCATAGGAGCTGAATTGCAAAAGATTGGCATTCTTGGCTGCTCGCCAGCCACATCAACCCATACATGAGCATGAACCACCGCAGTCTGGGATTGAAATTGATATCAATTTGATTTAGATTTCAATCTGATTTTAGCCTTTGATAAAGATCCTGCTAGGATCGAAACGATTGTTTTAGATTTAAACAGTTTTAGATTACATGTTGAAATTATATTTTGATTTATTTCATGGTGACGTCAACAGGAGAATGAGAAGACACGGGATATTTTGATCGAGCAACGATTCCATCGTACCATCATCGGCACTAAGGGAGAAAACATCAAGGACATCCGGGAGAAATACAATCAGGTAATCTACCCAGCCGGGAAAAAATCACCAGAAAATTAAGCTGTATTGTGAAAGAAGGTAGGTTTGTGGTGACACCATGTAATCTCTTCTGCGAGAGTGTGTGGTTCTGAGAAGAACCGTTGGTATTACATGTATCTCGACGTTCCGAACAGTGTGCTCTGTTCGTCCTCAGGAGAGTGTTTACATAATCATGAGGGTTCGTCCTCAGTCACTCTCCTGAGGACGAACAGAGCACACTGTTCGGAACGTCAAGATAATACCAACGGTTCTTCTCAGAACCACACACTCTTACAGAAGAGATTACATGGTGTCAACGCATACTTACCTTCTTTAAGTACTTCCACCATGCTTAACTGTATTGTATTGTTCACTCTAAAGATCTAACATCTTCTGGCGTCAATTTCACCAAACTCATCGTAACTTGCTATCAATCGTAGGACATTTGATGCATTGCAGCCATATGTGGGGTAGGTCCCCTGCGATGGGTTATCCTTCTTAACTGGAGTTACGATCGCTCGTAGGGATTCATGAAATCATCCCCTGCTCACATTGCCCTTTGAATTTCTTTCTCTGATCAGGTCCAAATAGGCTTTCCCGACTCGGGCATGAAGTCGGACATTGTGACCCTCCGCGGACCCAAAAAGGACGTGGACAACTGCTACAAGTTCATGCAGCAACTGGTGATGGAGCTGGTAGCAAACAACAACATACAGAATGTACGGATTAACAAGAAATACCATAAGAACATCATTGGCAAGGGAGGCAGTACTATCAACAAGGTAATGTCATTGTGCCATGTGTCACTCAGTATCTTAACCCTAACCCACCTACATACCACAGTGTACCACACATGGTTTTTCCTGTAGTTAAGTGTGGTATCCTGAATTCCACAATACACTCCAGTGTGGTTTAAGTGGTAATGCATGCTTTACGATCCATTCACCCTTTGGAGACTGTGGTAATATGTGGTAACTGCCAAGGGTTAGGGTTCACACAGTCTCTTTTCTGCAGTCAAGTTTCTCAACTCCATTCAGATACATTCTGGAATTTGTTTTTGTGATGCGTGACACAACCTGCCAAATTAAAACTGGCTGTCTATTATTCAGGGGTGGAATTATTATAATAACTAATTAACTAACTGGGAAGCTTCATGCATTATCTGCACTTGCTGCATGACTTGAGAAAAACTTCCAAATGGACCGGTCTTGAGCTGCCATTTCTGCATCTTCAACTGACCACCCAGTGTCTAGGAGTGAGAGATCTCTCTGAATGACATCTCTCCATGTAGTTTTAGGCCGACCACGTCTGCGCTTCCCATGAGTTGGTTTCCATAGGTATAGCCCTTTGGGTGTTCTCTCATTACCCATGCGTTGCACATGATCAAACCACTTTAGCCTACGTTTTCTTATGATGTTTGTCAGTTGATCGGTTATTATTATGATAAGACGTGTGTTTTGCCAACAGATCAAGGAAGATACAGACACACGTATTGAGATACCCACTGAGAACAGCGAGAGCGACATCATCCAGATTACTGGCAAGCAGAAGAACGTAGAGAAGGCCAAGGCCCAGATACTGGCAATACAACGTGAACTGGTATGTAGCTCTACATGTACATAGTCACTGTAAAACATTTGTTTCACTCAGAGAAGATTTGTTGGGTGCGTAGAATTAGGAGGCCCCAACGTTTCGATCCTAGCAGGATCTTTCTCAAAGGCTGAATGCAAACTTTCTAGTCACCTGACCATGCAAACAATTAAAGCTTATCAGACCAAGTATTTTCATTGACCACTCAGGTGAACATTTTGGAGACGGACGTCAACATTCCGGCCAAGTTTCACCAGTCTCTGATCGGTGCTAAGGGTCGTCTGGTTCGGGCCATCATGGATGAGTGTGGTGGTGTTCATATCCACTTCCCCAGCGAGGGATCTAAGAGTGACAAGGTCAGCATCCGTGGTCCCAAGGAAGAAGTGGAGAAAGCCAAGGAAAAGCTCATTGAGCTTTTGAACGAGAAGGTACGTAGAATAAAGTGAAGCAAAGCTCCTACACCAACACAAAAGGAGATTTACGAAACAGAGGCTCAGACTCCGGCTCCAACTCTGGCTTCGGCTCTGGCTTCGGCTCCGGTTCTGGCTCTGGCTCTGGCTCTGGCTCTGGCTCTGGCTCTGGCTCGGGCTCCGGCTCCAGCTCCAGCTCTGCCCTCCATTTGCTGAAAAGCCTGTTGTGGTGTTTCATTGAAGCTGAAGCTCTGTTTTCTTTTTCAAACCAGAGATTCTACTTCCAAACCCCGCTGCCAAAAGCATCTATTTTGATACCCGTTATTTTTAGAATGGATTCACGAAATGGAGCCTGAGACGGAGCCTGAGACGGAGCCTGAGCTTCCGTTTCGTAAATGCCCTAAGTCACAGGATGTCAATGGCCTTTGTTTGTAAAAAAAAAAGAAACAATTTTCTAAATAGCGCCCTCTTATGTCCAACTGAAAGTATTTCTCTTTTGATTGTTAAATATTACACGTTCTAAGTTTCATTGCTTTGTTATTACAAATGCAGCACTCTTTAATACCAACGGAACACAAAGCATTTGATGTACTGTTGAGCTTAAACTCAAGTGGCATGATTTCATAACCTTCTCCCTTTCATGCAGGAACAAGCCAACCATTCCGTGGAGGTGCACGCTAAGCCTGAATACTACAAGTTCCTGATTGGACGCGGTGGGGCCAACATCCGTCAGGTCCGTGAGGAGACCGGTGCCCGAGTGGTGTTCCCCACCTCTAAGGATGAAGACAAGACTCTGATTACCATCATCGGTACTAAGGAGAGCACCCAGAAAGCCAAGACCAAACTCATGGACCTCATCAAAGAACTGGTGTGTATTACAATTCAGTTGAATTAGGAGCCAGATTGTGGTGTAGTAATGCTGCATGGTAGGGTGCTGTGGCCTAGTGATCTAGTGTGTCGTATTCGAGATCCTATGGTCAATCTACAGATTTTGAGTTTGAATCCAGCAATAGGTTGATGGTGCTTGCATCCTTGGGTAAGACGCTTTGTCACATATTGTTCAATTTCACCCAGGAGTAAATGGATACCTGTGAGGGTAGAGATGGCTTTGTACTTCATTAGCCTTTGATATTTTGGTAACACTAATTGCAATTCTGGGTTTTGAATGTTTGGTTTTTCAGGAGAATGTCTCTGAGTGTGAGATCAGCGTGGACCCCAAGTACCACCGACACTTTGTGGCCCGTCGTGGCCAGGTCCTGAGGGAGATAGGGGATGAATACGGCGGTGTGACAGTCAGCTTCCCCCGCAATGGCTCTAAGAGTGACCGTGTGACTGTCAAGGGACCCAAGAACTGCGTGGAGGGTGCCTCAGCCCGTATTGCTGAGATAGTCGCCGATTTGGTGAATATAACCTGTCATTTTATTTAAGGCTACTTTTAATTGACAAGGCTCCAAGGGAGTCATTATTTGGAGCTACCATACACACAGCACAAATCTGTGCATATCATTGGCAGACCCATTGTGTTGACTCTTGCTGGGACTTATTCTATTGTTGGTTCAGTGACTATGTTGCGGTGAGAGGCTCATAATTGATATTGCACAGCTGTTTTCCATCATTAGTGTCCATGCGCTTCAGGACCACGCTTGGTGACCTAACATGCTTCGGCCATGAATTGTCCCCTGTTAGCCTTTATCAAGCTGATGAAGACACTTGCGCGGTGTCAATTTATATCCGTGCTTGGTTTTGGCTCTGTTGGGTCTTCTTGGTCCTTGATTGGTGTATGCCCCGTCCAATCCGGAGACAGCATGCTTCTGATTGGTGGCTTGGGTAGGGTCTATTGGTTGGTTAACGGTACGTGTTCAGCAGCAGTGTAAATGGTCAGGGGATTTCAAAGATTGGATTAATAAAGGCAAAACGAGTCCGAGTACCAGACATGAATTCCAGTTTCTTTCCGATATGACAGGAATCTCAAGTGACGTTGGAGTGCGTCATCGCCCAGGTCCACCACCGTACCATCATGGGTGCTAAGGGATCTCGTGTCCAGTCAGTAACCAGCCAGTATGAAGTGGGCATCAAGTTCCCTGATCGTAATCCAGCTGCCTCGGAAGTCACAGAAGGTAACAGTCATACCCATACTGGTTCACACTTTTAGCTTGTTCAATGTCCAAGTTTTGGCATATTGAACAAAATGTTGCCATGTTTTGATATTCCTGTTATGTTTTTTCGGGGTCCTACGTGATTTTCGATATGAAACAAATATCGTTACGATAAATGTCGTCATAGAAGAATCTTAGTTCTTACTATCCACTCATTACATGCCTTTTTAATGCGGATGATTCACAATAGTTCACCACCATAAGTTTGCAATGCGTGGAAATAATTTTGTTGACAAACTGCGCATATGGAAAGATGTGCAGTTTGTGGACAAATTGGCCAACACGTTGCAAACTCATGGTGGCGTACTATTGTGAAACGCCCGTATAAGGAAAACTACTAATTTGTTACAAATTGCTGAAAATTCCATGAACAACGGTAATTGGCCCAATAGTAGCTTATTTGTACAGGTTCAAGTATTAGCTTAGGTGTGTTTTGCTAAGTGAAAATGTTCAAGTATTTCCACCAGTGGGCCAAATTGAGGCAAGTTTTGATGCTGATGTATGATTGGATATTTGTCATACAGTTAATAAAACAGGGATGCCAGACCTCCGGCAATTGCCGGAATTCCGGCTTTTTCATATTTTCGGAAAAAGCCTCCGGCCGTCGGCATTTGTGGTTCGGAGCGATAATAAACACTTGAGAAATTACCGAAACTACCATTCACACAGCGCTTTCCTACTTGCCTGCCGCGCAATACAGATGTGTACATGTACAGTGTACAACGGCTTGATTTACACTCATAACTATATGTACCGCTGCCGACCCCGATCGTAGTCCACGGTCTGTCCGAGCGCTACTTCACCGTGCATGCCACATTATCCCACATACACACATCGTACGCACGTTGTGTACTGTATACATGTTGATGTACATGATGTGTACATGTACGGAAAGCTTCCTACCGACGCACGTGGTTGAGACTTTCGCTGCGCTGGTGCACTTTGCGCGGAGTACCAGTATCATGCATGGGAAATTCAATGGCATGGCGTGCGTGATGATTGTTTACGTCTTACCATGGGGGAAGAAATTCTCACGCTAGTCACAGTGCGACCGTTGATTTCGGAGGGATTTCACAATGTTTCTACTTAGCCAATAGGACAAAAATTACTGATTGTAATTCAAGTAAGATTTAGCTGCTCAGGAAAACGCGATTTTTGATACTTCGGAATTTCGGAAGGAATATTTTACAGGGATCTCGCAACTAAATTACAAGCGTACATCGGCATAACACTCGGTACTATACTCCAGCCGTGTTTTTTGCACGTGTTCGATGTCGGAATTCTTTATGTTTTTCTTTATTTTGGAGGTCACCAAAGTACGTAATTTTTTCGTGAATTAATTTATCGGAACACCGGATCCCGACCGAAAAAACTCTGTCGGGTTCCGGAACAAAAAAATCCTGATATGACTCAGCCTTGCAGGATACATTAGGTGAGTGTTTTTAGCATGACATGTATCAATGTTCATTATGTGTATACATGCTTTTTTTACGTCCGGTGCGCGCGCGTACGTGCGTGCGTGCGTGCATATATTCGCCTACTTTATCCATTCCCCAAAAAATTCCGGCCATGGACTGATAACCCACTGGCATCCCTGATAAAATAAGCTCACGATGCTGGCATAAATTCCTTGTAAAGATTTATTGATCATCAATATTCATATTGTCATATTTCTCAGTTGCTAGCAGTAAGTACAGTAAGGTATTAGTCAAGTGCTTGTACAGGTACCAGTGCTATAAGATAATAATGGAATATTGCACTATAAACACAACATCTGCTGTTCAAAGTGCATGCATCATAATTGATCCTTGTGATATAGAGGTATACGAACCAATTAAAGCATATTGACAATTTGGGTCACTACCAACATAGTACTCGATAGCTCAGTTAGTACACTGGTACTGTATTCCAGACGTAGCAGATTTGAATCCTGCTGCAAATTTTTCTTCTTGAAATATGAATTGGTCCTTGATTTTTCTTTGTGTCTGTAGACGGCAGCGCGGTACTGAACGGTGATGCCCACAGCGATGCCAGTGAAGAAGACAAGCCCAAGAAATGTGACATCATCCTGATTACTGGCAAGAGAGAGAACTGTGAGCAAGCTAAAGAAGCCCTGGAGGTGAGTCTGACAACACATTGTTACCATGACAATGGTTACCATGACAATGGTTACTATGGCAATGGTAAGGTCCAACTGGGATGCTAGACTTGCATCCCAGTCTGTGGAGCTCAAGGCTTTTGGAGTCCGAAAAAAGAAAGAAAGTCCCCTGGCACGTCTGGATCAACAGAGATACCGAGTGGCTCCATATAGGTAAAATGAAATTGGATACAGACATTGCAAAGACAATTCGTTTTTCAGGATCAGTAACGGAGACAATGAATACGTCAGAAAATGGTGTGAATGCAGCATCTAGTTGATAGCATTCTCACCAATGAAAATCCTGAGCACACTTTAATATCAACACCAACTTCTAAAAGCATCATTGTAAGATAGCACCAATTGCACATATCGGTCATGATCTTAAACTCCATGTCAAATACAATAATTCCAACTGGTTCTCTGCCGACCTGCTGCACATCTTTATGAAGTGGGACCAGTGTCTCATATTCAGTTCTAAGGATCAAGGTATGATTTAACTCAAATTGGGTACATAAGCCTCGGGTAGAAAAGTATTTAGCTTTTCATAAAGGGGAAGAGTACAGCTACTGCAAATTGTATGTTTGGCATTATTTTATGATCGTTAGAAACTGGTGCCTGTTACTGAAGAGGTGGAGGTACCATTTGACTACCATCGCTTTGTCATCGGCCAGAAAGGAGCAGGAATCAAGCGCATGATGGAAGAGTTTGATGTAAGTAAGATTCTGCTAACAGACTCATACTCTTCAAGTCTGACATTCAAAACCCCATCTTGATTTGGAAAACAAGGGGGCTTTCTTAAAGCTCGGCTCTGACTCCGGCTCCAGCTCCGGCTCCAGCTCTGGCTTCAGCTCCCGGTTCCATTTCGTGAATCCATCCTAGAATAACAGGTATCAACTAAGCGTCTTTTGGCTGATGTTTGGAAGTAGATTCTCTGGTTTTTAAAAGAAAACAGAACTTCAGCGTCAATGAAAAACCACAACCCATAATTTCAGCATATAGACTACAGAGACAAAGCCAGAGCCTGAGCCAGAGCTGAGCTTTTAGAAAGGCCCTATGGACATGATGGAGAGCTTTGCGATGGGTAACTGGGTACCTGACCGCAATGTACCATGGATGGAATGGGTCTGCCAAGACTGTAGCCGTGGCATTGACCTACACAGAGTGTATTTCAGTCACAGTAACTGCCAGTCACAGCACAGGGACTGGAACAATATTCCTTTACATATCAGAAATACTTCTTCTATCGCAACTTCCAAGAAACTTCTCAAAATCTTCCTCTTTTCATTGACTTTGTAGCCCTGCACAGCTGCTCTCTGTTAATACTTGACTTGTTTGATTTCCTTGTAAAGCGCTTTAATCTTGTTGCATGTAAACAAGTTTAAAATGCTACACAGATACTCTTTAGTATTATATTTCTAAAAAGGGTATTAGGGAGACAGTTAAGCATCTGAAAGTGAACATTTGGGAGACATTGGGAATGGGGGAGACATTTTGATGTCTCCCTAAGGTATCAGCTTCCTTTTAAAGACATATATTTTTTGGTGTCCATATTTTGATAGACAACCGAAAATGCTCCCAGTATGAACATACGTAATTTGAAGTTATTAGTTTGGAGGAGATAGGTAAAGTTTTGTGTGTGACCCTATGCGAATGTCTCCTTAAGTACCCATCCTCTGTTATAAGCAGAATTCTGCTTTAACTTGTTTCAGCAGATCTATGAATTTAGGCCTTGTACATCACCATGTATAACTTCTGATATTATGTTGTTCCTTTCTTCTTGCATGCTATGTAGGTGAACATTTCCATTCCTCCGGCCATGCAACAGTCCAACCAGGTCAAGGTCAGTGGACCTACTGATAATGTCCAGGAGGCCGTCGTAGCCTTGAAAGCCAGAGTGGAAGAACTCCGTCTGTCTGAGGAGGACAGGGTAAGAAGATTTCCTGGAAGACAATCTGTCATAAGGAGAACATCTTATAAGACAGTCATTGAATACTTAAAAAATTAATGTTTGGTTCTGCTCACAGTGTAAATATTGTGCATATATTTGTATGGATATTAACAAAATAGGGACATTTGGACTGAGTATTAAAAATAATCTTATCAAATTACCACAAGGGAGACAGGAAGTCATTGAAAAGTGAAAAAAAGAAAAGTTGACTGGAGCGGGATTCGAACCGGCGACCTCCTGAATACTGTACAGGTGCTCTACCAACTAAGCCAGACGAACAAAGATAATTGACTATTTTGGTCACCACCAACGAAGGGCTGGATAGCTCAGTCGGTAGAGCGCCTTTACAGTGTTCAGGAGGTCGCCTGTTCGAATCCCACTCCAGTCAATTTTTCTTTGTTCACTTTTCAAAAATAATCTTAGCTTGAAAGTTAAAAGTTGTAAAAGCTGGTGTAGATTTGATTTGATTTGATTTGATTCAGTTTGATTTGATTCAGTTTGATTTGATTCAGTTTGATTAGATTGGATTTGATTCAGTTTGATTAGATTGGATTTGATACAGTGTGATGTAGTTCGATTTGATCAGATTGGATTGGATTCTAGTTGAATCCATTATATTTTATTTTATTGAATTGAATTCAATTTGATTCATTATATTTTGATTTATGATTCAATACATTTCGATTCGTTTTGATTTGGTTTGATTTGATTTAATACAATTTGATTTGACTTGATAAAAGTTCATTCCGTTTGATTTGTTTTGATTTTTGGCAGCGTCTGCAAAACTTCTCCATTGACATTGATGTGGATTCCAAGTACTACCCCAAGATCATCGGTAAGAAGGGCATGATCATCAGCAAGATCAAAGATGACAACAAGGTTAAGAGCATTCAGTTTGCTGATCGCAATGCTGCCAATCCTAATCTCATTACCATCGTTGGTTATGAGAAGAATGCCATGGCCGCTAAGGAGGCCATACTGGATATTGTACACAACCTGGTAAGTTATGGTGACTTCTCATAGTAGGACAATGATGTGGTTAATATGTGGATTGATGGAATCAACAACCAATCAGTGTGCTTGTAGCGAGGTAAACAACATGATGTCATGAATCACGGTATACGTGTGCCCACTTGCGAGTGCTCACACATGCGCACTCATCACCCACTTGTGCACAGGATTTTCCCTAGTGGTTACGTCATGCCGTCTTCATACACGACCACGTTCAGTGAATTAGCAAAATGCATTCTAAAAGAGAGTTGTGTGATTGCAGCGGATGTGGCAGTTCATATACATCGCTCCCACGTCGTTGAAACCCCCGTACGTCGTTGAGCGCAAACTCTCTACTTGTATAATTATATGACCCCAGCTTGGATCGAATTTGGACCATATTGGTAATAGGCAAGTGCCTAACACACTAAATGGAGGCCATGGCCTTCGTTGCCCTGGTTCTTGGAACTGATGCCCCTTCAAATATTCCCATAGACATTATGATTTTCCAATGGAAGTGCCCCTTGCAATGGAAATGTGGCCTTGCCCCTTTCAGAACTCAATTCCAGGCCTGCGCCTATGCCCCCTAGTATGGAAAAATGATGATAATTGATAAGTACAGAGTCCTGAGACAGAAGTAACATGGGGCTGACTTTGTATCTGGATTGTAACCAACAGGAGGACCAAACCACCGTGGAGCTGAACATCGATCACCGCATCCACAGTCGCCTGATTGGTGCCAGGGGTAAGGTTATCAGTCGGGTCATGGATCTGTACAAAGTGGATATCCGATTCCCTAGGAACACTGACTCCAATCCAGACCTGGTCACCATCACTGGGCTGGAGGATAACATAGAGGAATGCAAGGACTACCTACTGAATCTGGAAGAAGAATATGTAAGTATTCATCATTAGAGGATCATCCAAATAATCATTATAAAGACTTGTAATGAGCACATATCTACCCTGCTGGGTGCTAAAGGCGCAGCAAACTTAAAGGTACTATCATACTTTGGTAGGAAACCAAAACAGAAATGTTCACAGATTTACCTTTAACTTACAGGATATAAATATGATGCTGTTAGAAACATACTGTTACAATTATTCTGCCTGAAATGTTTGATTTATCTGTAAAAGATTAAAGAAATTCCGTGGCCATTTTTCATTGTTTTCTCAAAGAGTCGGCCCCGTATAGGACTGGGAATTTTACAGACGATTTTCACTGTCTTGATTTCTTTGACAAACCAAAGTATGATACTACCTTTAAAAACAAGAAGCATGGACCCTACAGATAACTACATTGCTTGTGTGTTATAGAACATGTATAATGTAGCTATGGCCATTCCTTCCCCACGAGCCACGGCGGAAGAAGTTTTGAGTTGTGATTTTAATTTTGTAGTACAAGAACAAGATGAGGATTGCAAAGGAAATTTGTGCTTTCAACGTGTTCAACAGATCTATTTTCACCGTTCCCAGAGTCATGAAAAATCCTGGAAAATAACAGATTGACTGGAAGTCATGGACAGTTCAGAGAATATGGCCATTTCCCCATAACATCATGGAGAGTAGCTGTCAGTCATGGCAAAAGTCATGGAATCGTCTTCTCCAAGTTTTGTGTGGGAACCCTGAACACTGCTATGTATGCCCAATGTGCTCCCCAGTCGCACATGTATGCATTTGGGAAACTTTGTCAGAGTTGGGGTCAGGATGGCCCTAAAGAAAAGCTAATAAGACGTAGGAAAGTCACGGGAGTATGTTGAAAACAGTTTGTAGGAACCCTGTCTTATGCTCCTGGTCTCTAGAAAAGTATCAATATTAATACAGCAATTATAATGCAATAATCAGGAGAGCATTCAAAGGGTCAGATCAAGTAGGCCATTTAATGTAACACTCTCAAAGCCATCTCAACTCCCTGGGGAATATACAACCCTAGGGTCGATTTCACAAAGCCCCAAGATCCATTATAACCTGAGTTTCGAAGGATAACCCATCGTATCCCACGTAGGGCTGCAATGCATCACAAGTCCTACGTATTATTGATAGTAAGTTACAATGAGTTTGGTGAAATATACCCCTGGTTGCTACATTAATAAAGTTGCATGAATGCTCATCAATTATTGGCATAATTTGATAATATGAATTGGTTCTTTTGACTTGAATAGATCCAGGAGATCAATGATACAGCTGAGTTGCAGCAGTACACCAAGCCACCCAGCCGTCATGGAGATACTCAGCAGCCCAGGACTGACAACCCAGGCTTTGTGGTCCGAGACGCTCCCTGGAGCAATCCCCCAGACACCTCTAATAGCATGGACTTCCCTAGTATCAGCCAGTCCAGCAAACAGGTGGGAGCCAGCTCAACAGCCTCCTGGGGTGCTTGGAAGCGCTAAAAGCCCAGCTAGCCCCACTCCCATTATGACTCTCAATATTCCAATGGCAAGACTTGTCAAAGCTGCTTAATTCAACAAATCTGCTTAGCATGGATGGTTAACCGTTCTGTTTGACAGAAAACAAACCTGTACACTGCTGAACTTAAAGGTTTTTCCTCTGCAGCCATTTGGAATTTAGATCAACTTTTTGTTTTTCCTCTTTTCTTTTGCCCCTCTCCCATTAATTACAATAAACTTTGCCATACTCCTGCAGCCACCAGTTTATGCTTAGTTTAATCATTCACTAGATCACTACAAATTTGATTCTTGACTAATTTCCATGGAGCTAGGAGCATCTATAAAGCCCATGTATCAAACAGTGTAGTCTGTCACCAAAAGGGGGCTTACTTTTTTTTGTTCAGTATTATTCAAAATATCTCAAATGGAGAAATGATAATAGCGCCTCTGTTTCCCTAAGCACCCTTTTATCTCCTGTCAAAACCTTTCTAGGTTTGGTTTAACATTTGAATCTTAGTCCATCACAAATTGTGAGTGTCCTTGTACATAGACAAATCAGTGGAGGTGGACTAACGGTGCCTTTGTATAATGCTTCTGCATTGTGGTGTTATCAAATTGGGGGAAAGTATGAGTGGAAGTGTTACTTTATGAGGAGTCCAACGTGAGTCCGAGATGAATGCCAATTAGACCTTTATTTCATAGACTGCCTTCAACGATGGTAAACAACATCGTACTTAATAATGGGAGGAATCAACTAAAATTACTGTCAGTCACAGATATGTTGCATAATTTCTCTTCTGTGTCCCACATAAAAAACAAAAATAGATTGTTTTTGTTTTCATCCATGGGTTTAAACTTTACAAGGTACATGTTTCGTCTTATTTCGAGAATTGCCAGATTTAGTTTGTTTCAAATATTGTACGAGTATGAACACAAATATCTGTTTCATGTACTTTTGAAAGTTACCTTTTTCACTGTTACAGAAAGGATTTCTGTTAGGATCTGATTCGAAAATTAGTACTGCGATCAAAAGTATTGGTTTTTCATAGTCGGTGGACCAATTTCAATGAAAATGTCACTGAGGGATCACATTTTGATCAGATAATATTAATGAAATACGGTAAATTGGAGCCTTAGGCTGCGTCGTGGAATTTAGAAAGAAAATATACTAGGTCACATGTTTATACAGAGAATTAATGGAATATGGATCCGTCCTAGTAAAATTGCAGACTGACATGAATGAGCCAACGGTGGACTCATAGTATTTGACCAAGGTGAAGCACAATATGTAGCTAAGCATTTAATGGAATAGCAGCTTCATCCTATTTTCTCTCTATGCACTAATTTTGCTATTGAAATGTAAATATGTAATTGAAAGTCCATGATCAACACAACAAGTTTCGTTTGAAAACTTCACTGCGTGTAGTGTGTTTTTTCAAACATGTCATGTGTGCAGATTTTACACTAGGTATTGTTTAATTCAAGACGGTTTGGGTCGTGGGCTGTCTTGTACCCAAAATATTTGCCATGCTTCATTCACGTACAGATTTTATCTGTGTTCACCACACCATAAGTTTGTCTTACTGCACAAACCTATTGAGGCATGCTTGTGCATACATGTAAGTGCATAAATAGACTGTGCACAGTGCACAGTGCACATGCTAATACTGCAAACTGTCATGATCCATGAGTCAATGAGGGAAGTTGAAACAGCGCCCTCTATAAAGTATGCAATGATTAAATAGAACACAATTAGTGTGTTTGTACTGTACACTGAAGCTGCAGTCATACCGACACATACTGCCACATGCTGTAATAAAGAACATTGGGGACGTCTAAGAATGAACAGCGCTGAAAAAGAATTGCTGTCATTTTTCTAGTTATCTGATGCTGGGTTTTGTGTGATTGTAAAAAATGAAACGGTCACACATTTGATGTTATTCAATGTCACACATAAGCAATCCATGAATAATGTAACCAAAATGCAATACAAGCAACATCTCGAGAATTTCTGTTCATCTTTTTCTGAACATTCCACTGGGTTGTTGTTTTTTTACTAAAATTGTTTGTATTTCTTGACAGAATGCACCAGTAATAACATTTATTTACAAGCTCTTGTGACCGGTCCTTCACATGCGAAAATCATCTCCAGACAATGTTCTGAGTGATAATTTGATGTGTATTCGGGCATTTTGTTTGTTTTAATGATTGTAAGGAAAGGTGAATTGAACTTGTTGTTTTTCAGGTCAGTATTTGTGAGTGTCAGAGCTGTTTTGTTTTGATGATGTTGCAAATGAAATACAGGTAACTGGTCTTGTACCCTGTCCTCTTTGAACATGGGGATCATTATGGGTTGCTCATTGGGTCAGTCACCAGACCAGTGCACATAGGGAAGACCTAAATGGAAATAAAATTGCTGCATATTTTGTTTGAAGCTAATTATGGGACCAGCTAGATCTAATACTTAATTGACTATGAAAACTAAAAAAAGAAAGAAAAAAAGAAGCTTACATGTATACTTTCTAGATTTTGATCCGGAATGTCACATCTTAAATTTGTTTTTGCTTAATTTTGTTTCCATGACATTTTTAAATGAAAAGTTTAATTTATCTAGAATTGATGACATTCCGATGTCAGTGAAATTGATTTTCAGGCGGGTGGATTTTTTTGGGGGAAAGCTGTTTACTAATAATAAGTAGCATTAGAGAGATCTCATTGTGTGTTCTGTGCTTAAGGAAAATGAAGTAGATTATTAAGTGATTTTTTACTTAAACCTTTCTAAACAAAAATAATTTGTGTCCCGTTCAACTCGAATAACAATTCTTTACGTAGAACATAGTGCTTAGGATACTTGCGTATTAATTTTGTCTTTTGTTTTTCATTTGAGCTGGTTCATTAGGAGTTTTTCTGTCATTCGCTTTGTTTAATTTTGTTTGGTTCTTTTGCTTTGAACATAGCTTTCCTTTTGTCCTTGATAATATTTTCTTTCAGTAAATGTTCAGGAAAAAATTATTAGTATTCAGTATTTGGGTTCATTGTTGTTGTTGTTATTTTTTTTTCATTTCTTTTCGCATATATATTTAGCCGTCATTAAAAAAAAATAAAAAATTATTAAGTAAATATATATTGTATATGTTTATTTTCTTAAAATTGCCAGGACTATTTTTCTGTAATTGTTTGAGTTTGTTCAGCCTGTAGGGAATGGTAGCATTAACAGCAGAAAATGTCATGTGGTTTTCTGCTCAGATTTTTAACACAATGCAATCTAATACATGTAAACAATACGGACAAATCACCTATGATTATATTCTAGGGATTTCTATCAAATCAAATCATCTGGTTTTGTTTGAATTATTATTATTATCATTTTTATTATTATTATGAAAAACTGCTATTAAAGACTACTCATTATTATTACATATTTTAGTAATGCTATTTAAAGGTTTGATCGATGGTATTATAGTATTTTATTTTTATTATTATTTTTTTTTTTTTGGAAACGATTCAGATAATTTAACACACTGCCGAAAGGTTATAAGACTGCTTTGGGAAAAAAGTCAACAAATAAATAAACAAAAAAATGAAAAAAATGACAATATTGATTCAGACTACGCAGTGTGCTTATACGGAAAACCTTACAAGAGCGTATTGTGAGCTCTGAGAAATATGCCTCATTAAATGTGAATATTAAACTGACTGATAAGTTTATGGATTGAATAATGATATTTAGTATTAATAATTAGACAGTTGAACACACATCATACATGTACACAACAAAATGATACAGTGTGCATTAACACAATGATTTGTATATTCCAAAGATTATGTGCCATGTTGCTAATAAACTGGAGAACTTTGTAGTTCTGAAATAAATTGCAACCTTAAACTTTAAAAAAGTAATAAACTATTCAACATTATATTCTAAATAATTCATGATTGTTTCATAGTGTGATTTCATTGTGTGTGGATGCATTTTTCAAGGAGCTTGAATGCTTTTATGTACACATCAGTTGCCATCTGATTTTAAATTGTAAAAATTGAAAATTGAAAAAGGGTAAAAATTGCTAGGAACATTTCGCACAAATGTAAATACAGTATTAAATGTATAATACATGATTGGTAAAGGAAACAGAACAGCACTCACACTTTGTCTGATCCAGCATGTACATGAAATAATAAACCTGTGAAAATTTGAGCGCAATCGGACATCCGAGTCACAAGAAAATAGTGAAAAACCCAACTCATAAAACACAAAATGGTTTTGATCTTACCCCGAGATCAAAAGTGTTTTCAATCTTTGACCAATTTCTGGATTAATCAACCATTTCAGGCAGAAATGTTTTCACGGTATGTTTCTACCAGCACCATCTTCATATCCTGAAAGTTAAATTTGTGATCATTTCTGTTTGGGTATGTTACCAATCCTGTACTAAACTAATAAAGAAGAGAAATGACCAAAAGTCATGAAGACACACTTCTCTCAAAAAGGTTGATTTAAATTGTCAAACAAATAATCATCAAATGAGACGTTTATTCGGCTGTACCGCAAGGGGGGCGCCAAATTCCAGCCTATGGCTAGTTAGCTATTGTCTGCAGCATTCAACACACAACATTTTCCCCACCCAAACAAATGAAATTCTTACTGATGTTACACAGGAATTAAACAGTCAAATCACAACACTGCTATAACTATATCCACATGTGAGGTTTTATTGACTACCGGTAGACTACAATGTTCTTTTGGAAGAGTTACATTAAAGTACAGTCTTTAAATTTGGGATTATAAGTATTATGTAATACATGAAAATGATCAAATGCTTTGTAATGGAATAACTCAAACTTGAAAATGTTAAGTATTCAATATGTCAAATCCAAAACTACATCAATAATCTCTCCGTCTGCAAAGAAATTGAACTTTTCTTAAAGGGGACCATTTAAAACACTGTTAAACGCCTAATATGAGCAGTTTGATAGAAAAGGCATGAACATGTACTAAACTTTTTGCTAAACTGTTAACTGCTATTTAACAGGCTTTCTGGTTGCATTTAGCACAAAATTTGCTTACCAAAATAAAACTGATCCAAAGTCCAAATTCATAAAGCTGCTTAAACACAAGAAACCTTCCAGTTTCCAACTACATTTTCATGAGATGTTCAGTACATGTTTTCTGCTTCTGTTTAATTATAGAATAACAAACTCAAAGATTTTGACCAGCTATCTGATTTTTATGTAGCTAAGTTATTTTTACTGCAAAAGTTGGTGCATGTAAGTTGGTATGACTTGCGTCCTTGGGTAAGATGCTTTGTCACATATTGCTCCTCTTCATCCTGCGAGGGTAGAGATGGCTTTGTTTGTTTGAACCTCAGCCAGGGCAGCATACTCCCCCGGAAATCGAAATGATTAAGTACTGTAGTGTGATTTGGCCCAAATGACCACGGGTAATAATACAGTATTCCTTATCCCTTTATAGACGGAAGGTAGGGCCTACATCATGTATCTACATGTATAGCAGTTTGCCCCATGACGTGAGAATATTCATGATTGCACATTATTTTCATTATTTTCAATTGCATTAAATGGGGGTAATGTCTGGAACAAGAGGTTCAATGAACCTTCTGTACAATCTGTGTATATTATAATAATATATGCCTAAGTGGCCTCATAATAGCCTACATGTAAAGTTGCACCCATGTACACAGTAAATAGATGCATAGATTCATAGGATAATGTGTACATTCTGTAATGCCATACATTATAATGCAATTTTTTTAATCAATGAGAAGAGACAGCCTCAGTTTATGAAACATTAAATAATAACATTTTCACCACTAGAAGGCTTTCAGTAGGGGGCCTACATGTAACAGCCTACCTAAATAAGCATTAATAATAAATCATATTTTTGTCATATTTTCCACCACCTACATTTAGACCAAACACTTCATAGTACTACTTCATTCCTTATTAGGAAAACTGCATTCAATTTTACTTTCTACCACAAATTAAACACTTCAAAAATATCATTATCACTATTAGTAACCTAACCCCAATCATTTAAATTCTGAAGCAAACATTATAAACCCACATTTATTAGGCATAATAAAATATTATTTTTGATAAAGAATATTAATGGGCAAATTGAGGATTAAGGCAAAACGTGCATATCTAATTGTTGGCTATATCGAGTTTGCATAAAATATAAACTGAAATGTAGGGAGATTCATCTAAATGAGGCATGTTTTCTAACATGTCTTAACATGCTCTAATGTAAATGCACAGGCTCAATATTAAAGAAAAATTACTTACATGTATTTGTGTTTGGTAAGTTAACAATAACATCAAATATTTAAATGTAAGTCAAATTCATTCTAAATTATTAATGTATACACACTCGTCTGGTGAAATGTTTCAGATGAACATTGGCTTGTATCAAAAACAGAAAACTTAAAATTGGCCAACAAGATTTTATATCTGCTATTCCCACATGTTATGAATAATCATGGACAGGGTTTGTGAAATAAAAAAGCTAAATAGCAATTTTGCGGAAGATAAATATCATAATTATATTACTCCATAATTATTTTAGTATAGATTTTTTGTTAATATCCAACACTGGCAACAATTGATAAACAAATTAAGCAAACAAAAATTACTTAAATGATACAGGTTGAAGGTTACTTCATACTCAGATTCATGGGCAAAAATATCCAGAAAGATACAGCAATAGTCATCTGTGAAATTCACAGTCCCATACTTATGCATACAGTACCCAGTTTTTTTTATTTACAGACCAAGGGGTCAATTTCAAGAAGCCCTACGATCGATCGTAACTCGAGTTACGAAGGAAAACTCATCGTATCCTACTTATCCTATGTAGGGTTTCAATTGCACCGCAAGTCCAACGGTTGATATTAAGTTAGGATGAGTTTGGTGAAATCGACCCCAGAACAGTTTTTTGATCTCCCTCCGATCAAAACTGTTTTTGGTTTTATTCTTTCTGGACAAATACAACATTTCAGGCAGAAGTATTTTAATGGTATGTTTGTACCAGATTCATCTTTATACCTTGTAAGTTGTAGGTAAATCTGTGAACATTTTTTATTTGGTTTGCAACCAAAGTATGAAGTTACCTTCAAATAGAATCATTATCATCATTCTGCAATGATTTTTCTTAGCTTTCTCAATTCTCAACTGAACCATTTTTCTCAATCAACACAACTGTCAAAATAATATCATCGTACGTAATATCCAATCTCATGATTGAACAAAATTGTGTCACATGGCAAACTGCAACCTATCTAAAGTACTGTTCACATAACACTAATGCCATACTGCAATAGCAACAATAAACTGCATCCAAGCTAGCTAGTATTCGCCACCAACTACCATGACTACACAGGTAAACCAGGCGCGGTTCTAGAGCCAAAATTTTGGGGGGCTAGAAGAGCCATTATTTTTTGGGGGGGATAGAAGACCCAATATTTTGGGTTCTTCACTCGCTTCTGCTTTGTCTTATTAGGGGTCGAAAAACGTGCATATTATAGCCCACGCAACGCGTTTTTATGTAATTGGCACTTAATAACTGAAAAATCTAGTATTTTTAAGATTTTATTTTTTCACTTGCATTATTTTGGGGGGCTAGACAAAATTTTTTTGGGGGGGCTAAAGCCCCCCCCCTAGCCCCCCGTAGAACCGCGCCTGTGGAAAACATAACAATGCTTTATATTTGAAAGCAACACACACTAACTTTTATAACAAAATAATGTTAGATTTATAAAGATATAAATAAATACAACATATACACATGTACATTAGTAACATTTCAAGCCCAAGTGCCTACAAACTATACATTTAATGAACCAAGATTTAGTGAACCAATTTTCCCTAATACCTCATTATTCAGTTATCAGTTGCACCACAACTTGAAAATGACGGAGGAATTTGTCATGTACTTTTATAAGAAGAGACAAATTCATGTTGGATTCATGCAAAATTTTATTTAAAGTTTGAAAGCTAAAATTACTGGCAGCATGCATTATTAACAAAGTGTACATGTACCTTGAATTAAAATTGCCATGTATTGATAAATCCAAAAAGTTTCAAAGAATCTTATTTGGTCATATTTCAGAAAAAAAATCTTTTTGTGGTGCAGCTAATAATGTAACAGAAAATAAAAAATATGTAATAATAAACCCACAGCCCAATATTAATAGCCGTAAATCAAAAACCTTGACAAGACATAAATATAACTTGACAAGAACTTCACAAGATCTTGACAGAAACTTGAAACGCCTGAATAACTAGGAAAACCTTGACAGAAACTTTATACATCATAAGAGGAACATGAAACGACTTGAACAGGTACTTGAAACACCTTGACAAGAACTTGAAACACCTTTACAGGTAGTTCAAACACTTGAAACACCTTGAAAGGAACTTGAAACACCTTGACAGGAACCTGGAACACCTTGACAAGAATTTGAAACACCTTGACAAGAATTTGAAACACCTTGACAAGAACTTGAAACACCATCACAAATTTGAAACACCTTTACAGGAACTTGAAACACCTTGGCAGAAATGTAACAAGAACAAGAAGAAAAAATGGCAGGAACCTGAAAACAACTCAAGAACCAAAAAAGGAACATTGCAACCAAAAGGAAGAACTGGACAATAACTAAACTTAACACAAGACCCTCACAATAATATAATGACAAAAACTGCAGACAAAAACAAATAATAACCGGAAAAGAACCTGAGTAAAAGTAAAGAATGGCTTGGCTGGAACTACTTTTTGTGATGTGTAAGCATACTTCCCTGTCTGCCTGTGTAGTGGTTGTTACTGGGAAGCTGAACATCACACCAACCAATATTCCTGCACACTGGTCTCCTCTCACTTGAAATTCAAGAATAATCAGTTCATACATAATTCATTTAATTTCATGAATAATAAATGACATGAATAATTCATACGTGAAAAATAAATATAAGAAAAAGTCCATCAAAACATGCATATGTCCTATACAAAATTCATTTCCTTATAGTGCATTGTATATTATATCTTGCTTTTCATTGTTGATTTTGTTAAGGATAAATGAGTCAATAATTAGTGTATTCATAATCAACTTGATGAGTTAATAATTAACATTTATGAATACATTACTCCTTTTGAATATTAATGAGTATGTAGATTAGAGAGCCTGAACGGTTCTGTTAGTACGAGTTAGCCGGTCCAGAGGTTTGTCAGCCTGTGGAAGAGAGAGACAAGACAAGACAACACTCAAGACATCAACACAACACACATTTTCTAAAAGATGCAAGTTACAAACACATTAAAGGGTCTCTGCAATGGGAATATTATGGCTTGAACATGTGCCAATAAAAAAACTGTACATGGGGACTGTGATTTTACCCTCTCCCTCACACTGATTCAGGGTTAAAAACAGGTTTTTTGGTTTGTACGCTAATTAGCATTTCCATATTCATGAGCAAAACTGTGATGTCATCTGGGGAACTGAGAGCAGTAACCCAATTGATTAGTGCACAAAATGTTGCGGTTGTTTTATAGGTTTTCTGATAGATCTTTTCCTCCTCAATGGGTTTAGTATTTTGCCAAATATGTTCCTTTCACTCAACTGGTGGTGTAATTTTTTTACCAAACCATTTCTGTAGGTCAGGTTTGCCTCGATAATTTTTAATGTTTTTTTCATTATATTTTTGCTGTTGGTTCCCTACATGAGTATGCATGAAAATCCCACGTTTTGCAAAGCCATAAAGGAAAACCAAATGCTGGTTTTGAACCAAAATAAGACTTTCCATTCATTATTTGTCAGTATATTCTCTGTATGAAGGCAATACAATAACCTGACTGAAAAAAAGCACTGCAGGAACCCTTTAAGCTACTACATACCATGACTATACCAGGAATTAGGGAAACTTTCCTGTGCTTCATCCCTTTATTATGTGCCAATTGCAGATAATATGGATGTATGTTATGGAGGTATTGATTGGATGATTGGTAAAACAGAGACATGTGGCAGTTAAAGCATGCATGATGCAGCAAGACCAGATACCAATGGTCGAGTAATTACAGTATCAGCAACAGACCTATGATTTTATTCATTCCTTTTTCCAATTCCTAAGTATCCACAACATAAAATACAACTTCTCAAGCTGTATCATGTTATGTGACCTACGTGTAGGGTAAGGTAATTCCACTCAGGTCAGTGACTTGGTAAGGAGGGGCAGGCAAAAACCTCTGCTACCTCAAGCAGTGACAGTAACACAGATGATTTCATTCATTTCTTAGCTCATTCCTGAGCATCCACCTCAAATTACACAATGAAAGTTGAACCATGTTATGTGTCCTAGCTAGCACTTTACATAATTCAACTCAGGTCTGTGACAAGGAGGGGCAGGCAAAAATCTCTGCTTCCTCTTTAAGTACCAAAACAAATAGGTATTAAAAAGTATGTATGCAAACCATGGCTATATAAACCATTGGTAAGTATGTATGTAAACCACTGTTTTGTTACATAATTTTAAGTGCCACAATGCCAATAAAGCTCCACACTTTCACTTGACATCTACTGGAAACATCTTCTTTAATTTAAATAGCAGTGGCCATTCAATGGGGTTTCTAGGCACCCAACCCCCCCCCCCCCCCCAAAAAAAATGCAATTGAAAAAAAAATGCTGAAAAATTATTTATCCTTTTATTTATTACATGCCAATTACATGAACAACGTGTCGTGTAGGCATGCTTTTCTACTGCTTTTCAACTCCTAATCTGATGAAGTAGTTGTTGCTACGAAAGCTCATGCTCTTTTTAAACTGTAGTTAGTCAATATAGTGCTACTTGTATTTTTGTATTTATACTCCTGATAAGACATAAAAAAATATATATATATTGGCTCTAGAACCGAGCCTGGTATATATATTGCTGTTGTAGTATGCAGGTATGTAATGGAGGACGTGACGGTTCAATTCAAGCAGGATCTTTCTCAGAAGCTACATTACATGACAAGGACAAGAACATGCAAGTATAAAAGATACACATCAATGGATGAAAGGATCTGAACAATGAGGTGCAGTGTGAACAGGGAAACAAGGAAAGCATGCAATAAGGTGGGGCACCTGGGAGAGAGGATAGAAGTAATGTAATGTATATTGATTATATGCAAGCAGCCATGGTGGGGGGGAGTGAAAATATTGCATACATCTCACACAACTTGCATAAAATAAGACAATCATTCTGCTACATTTATCTGTTCGCTGTTTATCTGTTCGCTGCAGTAAAATTCCTGCTATTACTCAGTGTAAGTTCAGAAATCGCTGTATACAAAACACTAAATCCTTTTCGGTTTGGGCAGGTTCAGATGAGTAGGACTATAAATGGAGAAGTAAAGGGTGGTGAGGAGATTGGAATGGGTGTATAAGCTACAAGAACTGAAGTCCCCTCATTGATTCAATGCAAGCAAAGAACAACAATTACAAGATTGAATTTCACAACATGACAAGAACAAGACATGCAACATGACAATATGCAGGCATGACAACGCATAATGACCAGTTCCATCAAAGCTGGATAAAGTAGACCGATCAATTTTGAGTTTAGGAATAATTTCAAATGGACCTGATGAGCTTTCAAGCAATGTATAATTTACAAATGGCTGATATTATTCATTAGATAGGTCATTAATTCTTTCATTACGCATGTATTTACAGAAACACATCTTTTCAGGCTATTTATCAGGATATTTACTCTGGTGATCGACTTTCTCCAGATTTGGACAGAAGAGATCAGCAATGTTAATGGTTTAGAAATGGACATGAAAGGAACGTTTGATGAAGTTAATAGCAAATTAGTGCTACTAAGTGAGCTAATCAACCTTATATTACTAAGGCCAAAACCTGTCAATCACTTTTGTTTTTTTCTGGTCAAATGAACTGGTATGGGCCCAGCTTTGTGGCTCTGCTTATTAATGTATTAAAGCAGAAATCTTTACTTAAGATCCTAAAATTTTGCTTACAGTGTTAGGGATGATTAGTAAGCTAGCTGAATAAGCAAGAAATTCTAAGTTGTGTGCTCACCTGGGCCCAATTTCATGAAATCCGTTATCGTAAGCAAAAATTCTTACGGTTGCAGATTTTTTTGCTTGCGGTTTGCGTAATTCACAGGAAAAGGTTTCTTTAGTTTGCTAATGGTAAGCAAGGACTCTGTGCAGAATGCATATGACAGCGCGTAAGCAGATATCCAAAGTTGCTAATTAGACACTGCCATATGCATTTTGCAGAAAGTCCTTGCTTACCGTTACCAAAGAGAAAACTCTCCCGTGAAATATGCTAACAATAAGCAAAACAATGCTGCTACAGTAAGCTAGGAATTTTTGCTTACGGTAACCACAAATTCCAGAAGTCAAGAAACCACACATGAACAAAAGGCTAACGGTGGCATAGACCCTTTCATGGATACATGTAGGTACATGTAAGTAGTGTGCAGTGAAGGTGTATGATATTGTGGGGCAGTTTGTGCTATTTTTCGTACACAAAATCCCATAAGTTAACTATCCAGGAAAGGGCCTATAGGTTTCATGGCTTCTGATGAGCAATCAAATAAAGTTGATTGATGATATGGAAGTACACATGTAATGTCATACCTGTATTTCCTGTAGTGCTTGTTTGGCTAGGTATGTTTCTCTCTTGATCTTTACCTCTAGGCTCTCAGGAACATCAGGAACAGCAAAGTCAATGAACCGACCGATGCCAAATACAAAATGCTGTAATGGAAACGACAAGAGTTAATTTACATAGTAGTAAAGAGGTTGTTCATTGTGGAAAATGTAAGAAGCTAAGCATGCTATTAAGTCATTGTACCATGTACTGTTCCCAGGTTGCAGCATTGCTGTGTGTGTTGATGAAACGATCCTTGGGGTATGGCGGTGTGTGCATGGTTTCATGGCTTCTGACTGCCAAACGAACAAGGATGGAACACCACCAACGTAGGGCTGGATGCCTCAGTTGTGTTTTTTTTTCGAGATTTTTTGCCAAATCGTTTTTGGGAATTAATTGTAATGGACATATTGGTGAAATCATTTTGGCCAAATCAAATTAAATCAATTAGATCATGAAAATCAGTAAAGGGCGGATTTCACCAAAAGTGCTGTTTCACGTTTTCGCGAATTGTCAAAAATGCACATTGTTCTATGTGGGCACTTTCATCAAAAACGTGAATTTACATTTTTACGAAGAGGCGAATTCCACTGAGCTCACATGCTATTTTTAGCTTTCACAAGGGACGAATTTGTGCATGTTTGTACGGAGAGAGTTTTAGATCACATCCTGTTTGTCCGGAAAAAAGTTTTCACGAAGGGGCTAATTTCTTTGAACGTTTATTACTCCGCAATCATAAGCTCTATCAACTATTAATTTGTACATTGTGTAAGGGAAAGTCTTCAGCTTGAAACTGGTATGAAAAATTAATCAACATGTCCTCTAAAAATGAGTGAAATAAACAATTTAAAATGGAACAAACTTCACAGCCGATTTTCTCAAAACTATGTTTCAACGCCCAGGTGGGCAAATTGGCTAAGTCGTGAAAACATTGACGATTTAGTAAAGTATAGATACATTTCAAAAGACCAGATGAAAAAGGGAAATTTAATAAAGGACCACAGGTTTCAATCCCGCTCCATTTAAATTTTTCTTGGTTCACTTTTCAGTGACTTAAACAAAGTTTTTGGCCACAGGAGGGTGCTGTTTCATGATGTCACATGAGGAATTCAAATTTTTGTATAATAGTTTACCTCAAATAGGATGACAAAGGCCAGTTTTACTGCCAGCAACTGATAGTAGAATTTGGATTCGCTCCCATCAGGGTCCCGGAAATCCTTGTATCTGAAGGAAAAAGATTTCAATCATCAAATATTAAGCATCCTTAGGCAAGATGCTTTGTACATACAGTACATGTTTTGCTCTCCTTCACCCAGGGTAGAAATGGCTTTGTGCTGGATTAGTCATTGTGCACTTATAGCAGCCAGCACTTCATACTCCTCAGGGAGTTGAGATGGTTTCAGGAATGTTCGTTCGTTCGTTCGTGTGAGGACTACCAAAGTACATGTACATCAGCTACAAGGGAAGGCCTGATTTAGCCAGCTGATGGTATCATCATCCAGCTCCAGGAATGTTCAACGCAATAACTTGGGATTATACACATCATACATCTTACGATTAATAGATTAATAGCCTTACGATGAGTTTCATGAAACCAACCCCAGGGATAACAATTATAGGCACCTTGATCGGGTTTCCAGATAAATGTGCCATACATGAAATCTATATGATTATTACTATTAAATTGTGCACCATAATCATATCAATGTAGGAACCTTTACTTTTCACAGACAAAAAATGTTAGTTACTACCAGAAAAGTGATGGCTATATGTAACATGACAATTTACTGGCGCTCAAACTCCAGGCAGTCTCCCAGACAAAAAACATTCCTCTTTCAATGCCCACACAGTTTGCCTGGGGATAGTAGGACACTATACGTATTGTGCTTTTCCTTTTGTAAGCAGTGTTTCAATCTGTTGACTTAATGTAGCCAGTAACAACTGCCACGGTGGACAAGGGCCAATCAGGGCCACTCTGGTATGGTCAAGTACCCAGACTTCTCACTGTATACTAGCTACATGTACATGTACCTACCTGCATGGTTCTGAGGTGGTGCCATTGGGTGCATGAGCCAATGTGAAGTTGACATATCCACTCATATCCCAGTCAAATTTGTATTGGTACAACAATCGTGGTAGCAGCTCCGATGTGAATGCAATTAGGAAAGCCTACATTCAATGAATAACAAATGCTATGTTAGAAATCGACATAGGAGGCTGCCGCTAGTAAAAGACAAATAAGTGAAGGGCCTATCGTTTTTTAAAGTCAGAAAGGAAGCAATAATTGGGAGATTGGATTTATCCAAAAGTGTAAGTTTCATTCTAAAGTCGACCTAATTTCAGTGTCTACATGTATAAAGGATCATTTCAATTAGGGCTTTTCGCATTGTCCAAAAACTTGGGGTTGATTGGAACCGGATCAAACCCCCAAGAATATTTTTCAACCCTTTTCACGAATGAAAAGTTTCAATCCCAAGCCAACACGGGTAGGACAGCCTAACTATAGATCAAAATCAGCCATGCTGGTAGGGACCAGGGTAGGAAATAATCTCAACACGGTTCCAAACTGCATTTTTCACTGTGATCGTATGAGCACTGGTTCAACAAAAACGTAGTGTGAACATGTGTCTCTTCAATCAGCTTCAAAACCTTTCCAAGTAGAACCAGAGCGGATCCGGGTAGGTTTCAACACGGAGATAGAGCGAAAAGGCCTGAAGTCTGTAGTACAATTTGCTTGAGGTGCTTTGCCCCAAGACAAGCTCACCCTTGCTCCATTCACACAGGAGGAAAGTATCTTGCCCCAGAGACCAACATTTTCAACCTGGTCCCAAGGACATGCATCAAGAGAAATGAACATGAATACAAATAGAACGATCATATACTTACGTTGCTGATGACGGCCAAGTTGGCAATGAAATCCAGAATGTCAAACCAAATGCCAATATCCTGGGCTCGGTCAGCCACGGAGCGACGCACCTCCGACACATACTTGGATCCATCCAGACGAATCTCAATCCAGTTATTCAGTAGAGCAAAGAGTGGAGCCAATGGGAAGGCAGCCACAAAGACAGTAATGAATCCAAACTGGATGACTGTAGATACAGAGGAAGTAGTCATCAATATGTAGCTGTATTTCAAGGTATGGTTTGGCAGATTTCAGATCTTGAAGATAACTCTGTACAACTAATGAGTTCATATGCCAAACCAGGTCATTCACGGTGCTCATGTACTAGACCAAAACTTTTTTTGACTGTCCTTGCTAATCTCGCTATCCAAATGTTATATATTAACATATGTATGTAAGATGTCTTGAATGCAAGTAGAACGTACACATTAGGCCCTTTCCCACTATAGAGTGTTCATCCCCGGGGCGAACTCACCCCGGAGCCACCCAGGGGTGAAAATTTCAACCCTGGTCCCGAGCAGGATTGAACTCACCCCGGAGAAAAGGCAATCTCGGGGTGACCATGGTGACTCAGGGATGGCCTCGAGGATGACAGAGGGGTGAACATTTCAAGTGGGAATCATGACTTATTTTCACCCCTGGGGACACCCCAAAGATTGGTCATTTGGGAAAATTAAAGGCCTATTAACTGTTATTAACTTTCCAAACATTTTGGGGTGCAGTGCTGCTAATCACATTTAAGTGGTAGAAATGAACAATGTGCATGTATGTATTAAGTACAATGTAGCTCCGGTGTCTATTTTAATTGCTGAAAAATTGCCACCTCTTTGGCGCCCTCTAGTGGTGGTGCACACAGCGTGAATGACATATATTGCATCAATATTTGTAAGAAACAGGCACATATTGCGTCAATATTTGTCAGAAAAAGGCATATATTGCGTCAATATTTGTAAGAAAAAGGCACATATTGCGTCAATATTTCGAAGAAAAAATGTCTTTATGGAGCTGCAGTCAGCAGGGCATAGACTCGAAAATACCATGTTGAGTTATTTAAACTAATAGTTCTCATATCACATTAAATCTACATGTATCTAAGTAATGGTAGTATAACTCTCCCTACCCATTTCCAGATATTCTTCAAACAGGCCATCATTGGGGACTAGCTGGTAGTCTGCCTCCCAGCGTTTACCCTCTCCCTCACTCAGGGAACCACGCAGCTTATAGCGAAGGTAGCATTGCTTCAGCTTGCTGTGAATACATTAAAAAAAACATCAATAGGGCATGATATTGCAGTCTGAATCTTAAGGCCCAGTCATCATAATTCTTGCAAAATGTGATGTAGTACATACCCAGGAAAATATAATGTAGGGTGGGGTCTTTCGTTGAAACTACATAGAAAGCTTCATTGATTTCTGACTTGTTCAAAATAGAGTATCTACTTCCAAGCCGTAGCCAAAAGCTTCTATTTTGATACAGATGCACGAAATGGAGCTGGAGCCGAAGCTGGAGCCGGAGCCAGAGCCAGAGCTGGAGCTGAAGCCAAAGCCTGGGCTGAGGTTTGGAAAAGGTCCATAATACTAGCAAATAATGTAGTGAATACTTACGGGATAGCCACTTCCTGACAGTTGTTGATGATCTGTTTGCCCACCATGATAACTAGCAGCTGCTGGGCTAGTTCTACCAGGCAGCCTCCACTGCTACAGTCCTCACTACGCAAGCCAAAGATCTTAGTATAGTTGCCTGGATACCCCACAAACCTGTACAGTAACACAATAATCAAACATCATAAGCCTGCCTGCATAGATACTCATTACAAATAGGTACATTGTACGACAATTGGCTAAGAAATCCGGGCTTGAATTTCTAGAGTCAGTTTCCTAGTGGTCCTAAGACATTACGTGGACTTGACGTTTTGAATATATATAGTGACATATCTATGAGTACGGCCTTTGGTCTAGGCTGGTTCCTGTCCCATCGAATGACAGACGTAGACATCAGGAGTCTACGGAGGGAACGGGAACCAGGCTAGTGTTTATCTTACACTTTCACAAGGATTGTTTTCACAAAACTTAATTGAGAATTTTCTCAAAAATGAGACAATCATAAAGATATTTCCATGTACATGTACAGTGGAACGCCACTATAACTAACACCGCTATACCAAACATTTGGCTATATACCGAACATCATCCAATAAGCTCCAACTTTTCTAACATGTCTAATGTACAATGTATAGGGATGCTTAACATTATTCACTATAACAAACAACCACTTTTACTGAGAATTTCTGTGTATCCCTGCATGTTCTTTAAAGTGGCGTTCCACTGTATCACAAAATGAAGTTTAACATTCAAGCTATTTAAGGGATGCTCGGTCCAGATTCCAGGTGAAAAATTAATTTGGCTTAAATTTGAATGCAAAAACAAGTAATTGGCAACTCTGTTGCAAACTGCTCATTATGACATGAAACATATTAATGCTTGGACACGTTGGAGTATAAGGAGGGTTTGCATGACGTTTTGATCCTAGCAGGATATTTAAGCCTTAGAAAAAGATCCTGCAAGGATTGAAACGTTGGGTCCCAAGCAATTAATGACAATGTCAGTAAACTATATCAAGGGAAAGTCACAGAAGGTATGTTACACAAACCAACAAGTACATGTATGTAGCAACCTAGGAGAATGAGTGACCCATACAAAAACAAGGGGGCAGATCACATTTAAATCAAGGTCTACTCACTAAGACCAAACACATCTGACAATTATTATAACAATATTTGCATGGTGAAAGATGAACTCTGTAATGTTCAGTCACTATAAATAATTCAGACACAACGTCTAGTTCAATGCACAACACATAACAGGCCATCAGAAAATCAACACGTACAGCTATGATGTGCACATATACATGACATAGCTACATGTTTGTCAAAAAACAGCTATACAAAAAAAAACTGACTTAAATGTACATATAAAAGCCTATGCAAAGGCTACATGACAGTGTCACATGTGAGTTGAAATGCATAAATAAGCAGGAATGGTAAATGAATATGACAGGTTGCTGTACATTTTACAAAAAAAAACTACAACAGCAAAGCTGTCATGACTCTCTGCAGCCTCACATATGTTACCAATGTGATAGGAAAAAAAAAAAAACTGACATATTAAAAAAGGTTTAACATTTCACAGAAACTGATGAACAGATGGTACGCCCGACAGACCGTCTGCCAGAGAGGACAGTACTACTATAATAGGCTCACTCAGCTTCGCAGCTTGCCATAAGCCAAACCCAATCATGCAGTTTGACACTACATCACATTTCCATTGCTAAACTCTGCAAGAAGAAATCAACTACTGTCATGATTGTATAAATGCAAACAATTCACAGACTTTGACAAAATGCAATCACTGACACATGCAATACAAGATATTTATCAGATTATTGTGAAAATAACAAATCAAGAATCACAATATTCAAACAATTGTGAAGACTTTGGTTGATATTTCAGTGCATACATGTATATAATTGTTTGAAAGGAATTGGTGTCTTTGTATAAAGTCCTCACTTTCCAAACCAGAGAGTAAAAAAAAACGATATTCTTGCTTCTCTTTTGTCTTTCGTATGTATTTCTTTCAAAATATATTGCAAAAATTATATCCATAGACCTTAAGCATGTCAGGTACTGTATGAGAAGGGAGCCCTCTATGAACCAATGGTAGCCAATGGTTTTGCCAAATGTTAGCAGATTCGAATGCAAAAGGTATAGACCGTTCCGACGGCACGATATACTGTATGCCATTACTGGAGTGTCCCCGCCAGCCTTTTAGTGTCCGGCAACAATAGAATTTACGCTCCGCCACACTCTATAATTGCAGGGTGTAATTAAGTCTCATGATTAGGGGACGTACACCTTGCAGTATAGAGTGTGGCAGACATAAATTATTTTCTTGCCGGGCAAAATACGGGCGGGGACACACCAGTATTTTGCAGGTGTTTCCTACCTCCATGGTCGCACAGTCGGATCGGTGTATAGGGAAAAATTCCTTATTCGTATTGTACAACTTCGTATAAGATGTGCAGTTACATATGAAAATGTATACCAAATTGACACACATGTACATGTACTTCATAATCAGAGTGGGTTACATGTATTAAAAACAAATGGATTTACCAATTACCAGAATGCATACACACAACATGCAATTTGTAACTGAAATGAATCTTTGAGTGTACTCACTTCCCATTGACAGAGTGCAAAGAACCAGGCTATAATAGGAGACAGGAGAGAGAGAGAAAGATAGAAAAGTACCAGGCTAGAACCTACAGAAGATACAGATGTATAATCAGGCTGTGTACATCCCAAACCTCTGGCTGTGACTGCAAATAACACACAAGTCTATAGAAAGGGCTGCAGTCACTGGCTAGTGGCTGCCATAGGGGTGTATGTAATTTGCAGCCGCAGCCAGAGATTTGGGACACAGCCTAATAGCCAAAGAAAAGACATTGGCTGTTGAAGCAGATCAAGGTGGATATAGGGAAGTACAGCCATAAAAAGAATACAGAAAGAAATGATATCAGACAAAATGCTGAAGTCAAATCGAAGAGATCCTTTAGGAGCAAACAGTGTTAGTAAATGTATAGTAAAGGCATTTATATAATCCTCTTGATAAGATTCTCAGGTAGAAATTAATTGAAATGAGCTAGGCTTTTAACAGTGAGTATCATAGTTCACTGTTTGTGTCCGTTGCATTCCTTACTCAATAGTACCAACATGTCCAAAACACAATGAACACAACAACCACCACTGAACCAACTGGCAGATAAAAAGCAGGCTAGCTTTTTCCAATAAACCTGCTCCTTTAAAAGCTCTTAAAAAGAGCAAAACATTTCAAATCATGTATCCTTATGTTGTAAAATGTTGCAATTTTAGTATGCCCAAATCACCTGTGTTTTCGGAAGGGCTGAGTTTATATCAGAAACCTATGTTCCATTTGGTAGACACTGTTTCACACAGTTCCTCGCAGTTTTCACACAGTTCCTGAGGAACTGTGTGGGTATTGATTCATGATTCAACTGGTGGCTTGTTCTAACCAACAAATCAAAAAGGTGTAGTGAGCCTTTTCTCGCCTTCACCCCTGGATGCCCTGGTTCGAGTCCAGTTTAGTCCACAAGTGAAAGAAGTTAATAACAGTCCCTACCTGATTCCATGGGTTCAACATATTACATTTGGGTCTTTCTCGCACATCTGAAACTGTATCTTCTTCTCATCAACATTTCCATAAAAGATTTTCCCATACTTTTCAGCCTTAGTCATGTTAGTGCCCTGGGCTATTTTACATGGCAGCCTAATCATGGGAAAATTTATTGTACTGCACCCAAAAACCTATGAATCCATATACATGTACAAATGTATGATGGCTGTATAATCCAATGTGTGCATTGTAATATGAAGCAGTGCAGTGCAGCACGATTGCCTTGGTGTGCAAAAATATGGAGATTCCTGCATGATGCATGTAAAACCATTTCCGATGCAAAACATGGCTCAACTTAAAGAAGTTTGTAACTATTAATGAAGTTTGTAAAATACTACACCCTATCTCAGTCAAACAAGGCAGTTTGATATAATCAGTTAAGATCAATATTCAAGATGTAAAAAAGGCTTTCATTTTCCCAGGGATAGTGACAAAATACTTTATTTCTTTGAACTTGAAGCTGTTTTTCTGAGTATGAGCAATGTGGTGATCTCTTTATCAGGTCATTACTTTGGAACAGAATAAAATAACATAACAATTTCGGTATTGGAAAGCCCATGGATAACTACTTCTAATAGTGACCGTATCTCAAAAAGTCAAATCTGAGGGATATACCTGAGCAAGTTTTTACATTGGGTTGCAATGAAATTGTGTTTTTGTGCTACCAAAATGATCCTTCTGCATGCTGTGTACTTGGATGTCTCCAACTTGCCTGATGTACAAGTTCCTTTGTGCAGCATGGCCTTAGAATGTCAGCTTCAACATGGTGAACATGGTGAACCTGGCTTGAGGCTAGACTTGGGACATATTTCCTTACCGCCATTTAAGCCCTACAAATCGAAATCAAAGGATTGGGCCACATGACGAAGCAGAAGAAAGGCTGCAGCTTCACCATGCATCTCAAGCCCTTCATCTCATTTAGGAAACGAAATGGCGGTAGCAAAATAGATCCCAAGCCTATTGCCTCAAGGCTCATTTCGTAAAGGCCCTAAAGAGTGCACTCTTAACTCCTACATGTACTAGGCAAAGATATGTTACTTACTTGCCCTTGAAGAAGGCAATGTAGAAGATGGATGAGAAGAAGTTCATGAACTGGAAGATGAAGACTTTGAATGTCAGGTTGTCTTCATACTCAGTCTGGGTACGATGCATCTCTGCAAATGGAATCAGGGTAGTAAATAATTATCATTGGTCATAAGATAGAGACTCTACATCGTCATTCTCATGCAACTTTCAACTTTGGATTTTGTCATAGTGCGGATTTACGGGCAGAAATATCAAGAAAGATACAGTAACAGTCATCTGTTTAAAACTTTTCAATCCCATACGGTGCCTACATTTTAAGAAGAAAGTGAAAACCGCTCACTGTATTTACATCATGATCATCAAATTCACAGTCAGATAGCAGTACCAAATACTAGCTGACTGTTAATGGTTTCCAAACGTCACCTCCAGGCAGATTTTGGAAATTTGAATGTTTTGTCCACTTTGTATTGATTTCTTATCAACAGGAACAATTTTAACGAAGTGTATTTGCATGTTGAATACTGGTGTTGCCTATCAAAAAGATAAATAAATGGCTTGGAGTATTTTTGTCTCCCCCTCTTTTTCTTCTCTTTTTGAGTCTTTCTCCCGCCAGATATATTGTTTTCCCCCCCTTTTTTTTTTTGTAAATTGATGGAAGAAAGGGGGCATGCGCCCCAAAGCCCCCTGGATCTGCCTCTGAAGATCCTGCTAGAATCAAAACATGCCCTCCTACTGTCATAATTCTAAGCATTCTATATATTCCAGGTCATTATTTTGGTTAATGAGTACTGGTAGTTTGCAGCATTGAAAATGATAAAACAATTTTTCTTTTCACATGCATCACCAAAATATGAGGGTACCTTCAAGCATTGATCGGTCTTATTCTTCTGAGGCTACATGTATAACCTGCAAAATGATACAGTGCCTTTACACATTGTGGCCAACTAACCATGAATCCGTCAATGTCTTACCCCAATCATTGAGAATTCCAGCAAGGGTCTGGTAGACCTGGCCTAGGACCATAATCAGGATCAAGTTGACCACGGCGCTGCTCATGCTAGCGATGCTCTGCGACTCGTTCCGCAGCAGGGCATTTTGGGACAGAGGAATGTCGATCAGTACGCGGTACATGATCACACCCACCATGAAAATGAGTACCAAGGCCACCTGAGTGGAGGAAACAAACAAAACAATAATTTTCGGGTGGATATTTGCCTCTGTTCCATGTACGTTCCTTCCATTGTCTCCTGACGTCTACGCCTGTTAATACTGGTATTGGGTAAGAAATAGTGGCAGAATTCCACCAGCCTTATGTTAATCAGCTCCCATAATACAATAGGGATTACTAAAAGTATGGTTCCTACATGTCCTAGAACCAATTTTTTTTAAATACATACACAGTATGTCACAGTATGCCCGTCCTATTGAGACAACAGGGGGCAGGAACCAGTCTTCTACCTACTAGCATAGACATATAAAAAAAACTAGATGACGCACCCGTGTATTAACGAATGGGGGTTCCATGCATCATGACGGCAGCCATGTTATACCATACCTACCAAAGCGCTCTTATATAACGATCAGGCAAGCCGTGCTGTTGGACATGATGGAATGCCGTAGCTATATTTGGTGGCTTAGTTTGTTTGTCGATAATTCCATCATTTCATTCGCCAATTTCATCATTGAATTTGCTAATTTGTCATTCCGTTCGGCAATTCCATCATTCAATTTGCAATGATGAATTACCGAAGCAAACAAACTAATATTCTAAAGAAGATAGCTACAGCGTTACATAAAATCGGATTTGTGAGGCAATTAAAATTGGCGCTGCGAATGACGCACCCACAAACAGACAAAGCGTTATCTAGTTTTCTTATCTTTGGCTACCGGTCCCTGTAACTGATTGACTATTGGGATGGAAATTAGTGTAATAATTTGTGACAATCACAGCAAACAAATAATAATAAAAAAGACCTTATATTGTACAAAAACTGCTTCATAAACTGTTCCCTTGCAGTTTGTCTGACATATTCTTACCATTCCAACCATTATACCAATGCCTGTCAACCATCTCTTCTTGCGTTCATCCTCAGGGAAGTATGGCTCCATGATTCCAGTTATTGGGTTCTTCTCCATCATGGGAGCCTTGGCGGCAAACTGGGGGCGTGGCCTCTCCTACGAATAGGGGTGGAACAACAAACCATAGTTAGAAATCATAAACATTGCCCAAAAACGGTATAAAAACAAGTTGGTAAAATAATCATCAAACAACCACAAGGGAAACTTGACTGGATTAATTGTAAGTCATTGAATAGTGACCAAAGGAAAAATGACTGGAGCGGGATTCGAACCAGCGACCCCAGGAATATGCCATACCAGCTTGCTCTATTATACTTATTAAGTTATCCATCCCTATGTTGGCAGTGTCTCCAATAATCAATTATCTTTGTTTGAACAAAGACAATTGGCTATTAGGGACACCCTCAAATTAGGTGCTAACTTAAGGGTTGGATAACTCAGTTTGTAGAGTACTGGTACAGTATCATGGGGGTTACAGGTTCAAATCTCGCTCGAGTCAATTTTTCTTTGTTTACCTTTCAATGAATTTACGTACCCAAGACAGAAAAATGGCACCAATTAAAAGATACAATATACACCAGGACAGAAATTGGTAGGTCTGTTCGACACCAATGCACCAATTAAACTGCATTAATAGGTACAATACCACATCGCAATAAAACAATCTGCATCATCAGATCATTGCCGGCCAAGTTGCAATTAAAATCCAATACTATAAGCCCCAATTGTTTTGACATTTTGTGTGTCAAATCATTGCTTGTTGAGGTTGGTCAAACAATTTGAACAATGACTTTTTCTATGATTCCCTCAAACATAGAGCCTTTCGCGGACAGCCCAGAACTGTGTAGTAAAGTTATGTGAGAAATGCAAGGCGGGACAAGTACAGTTTGTGCACAAATTTTGTACACACAATCTTGTACATGTAGGCTGGCTACTCCCAAAAGGATCTACGGTAAAGTAGGTGGGTAGTTGTCCAAGAGAATTCAGAGACCTGGGACTGCTGCATCACGTCATCACAGGGGACTTACCTCTTCATCTTCAAAGTCCATGACATCCCAGTGATGGGCCAAACTGGCTTGCTTTCGCTTCCAGTACTCCAGAAAAGATACGGCTAAATGGAAAAGAAAAACAAAACCTTAAGTTGGTCATAGTGTTGACAAAAACAACTTCCCAAAAACAAAATTCTTTCTAGTTTTTGAGAGAAAATAATCATAATAGGGCCACACGCAATTGCAACGTGTTGTCTGTCACCCTAACATAGTTGTTTTCTGTAAAAACATTTATAGGGCATCAAATCTTTCTTTTAAAAAAAATGCATGCTCAAGGCTTGTTTCACAAACCGGGAAGGTTTTTATCATGTTCATTGGAATTCAACTAAAAACAAGAAGTCAAGTACACACTTGTACAGTACAACTGGTACATGAAATAGGACCTCGTTACCACAAAAGGTTTCTGCTTATAGTAAGTGCTAATATTAAATCTCTTTCTTATGGTGAGAGCCATGAAATTGGGCTCAGATTGAGATGTAATGTAACATGACACTTACCCCAGAATGACATGAAGATGGCAAAGAAGAGAGTCCCAGGATGATCAAACAGATATGCGATCTGTGAACAAGACAAGACAAGTTCATCAACAACTATTATTATGTGTCTACTGTCTCAGATCAACCCTCTGTTCTATGTAATTCAGTCGCTGTATCATCACAATTTGACAGATGTTATATCTTACACATGCTCAGTTTCTGAGATTCAGTGCCTCAGAATTTTATGCTCTCAAACTTTGAACAGCAGTCAACCTCATGGCACTACATTATTCACGATGGCTTTGTTATTGCAAGCATTGAAATGCACTGAACGGGTGTGCTGTCTGGAACAAGAGAATCTATGAGCCTTTACTGTCCCATAACATTAGCTCAATGTGGTACAAGCCTCTTGATTTGCACTTAAATAGATCAGCATTTTCAAGCAGACCGCAATCTTTGAGCTCCGAACACAGCTGCTGTGACACCAGTTACATCTGCATGGAATTAATTTGGGTATCGTCTGGTACGTGGTATTCCGGCAACCATTGTGTGCCTGCATCGTCTGTGCCGAGCTCCCTGCACATATGGCCCGACCAGATGACCTGAATTTGACTGGTGGCTGATAATGAGGGCGGTAAAAACACTCAGAACAAAAATCCTGGGATGAAGGGGTAAATTTGAGTCTTAATGTCTGTAGAAGAAAGAAATACTTGTAGAAGTGGGATAAGCCAACATACCTCAGCCTGCGTGCATGTACTGGACAGATTCCAGAATGTACAGCCAATGGACTCATCACACAGTGGACACATTTGAAACTCTCCACCACTATTGCATAGCTCCCGCCTAAATCAAAAGGAACCATCACAAAGTAGGATATCAGTTTCAAAGAATCTGTTTCATAAAGCAGAATTTTTTATTAAAAGGTAGTATCATACTTTGGTAAGAAACCAAAACAGAAATGTTCACAGATTTACATATAACTTGCAGGATATGAAGATGGTGGTGGTAGAAACATACCGTTCAAATTTGCCCCCCTAAAATGTTGTATTTATCCAGAAATTAGTAAAACAACGGCTGAAAATCTTTTTGATCTTTAAAAAGATCAAACATGAAAGAGAAAAGACTTAAGAAATACTGTGGCAGTTTTTCACTGTTTTCTCAAAAAGTGGGCGACGTATGGGACTGAAATTTTCACAGATGACTGTTGCTGTATCTGGTATTTTTGCCCATGAATCTGTATTTCTTTGATAAAAACCAAAGTATGATACTACATTTAACACAACTATGGAATGTGAATTCAAGTTTTATTTATGCATCATGCAAGATTCATCTGTTCAGAAAATTTTGGAATTTCAAGTTGATTATGATCTTACACTGGTACACTGCTGTTGACTGAAGCCAATCCATACAGGAAGACAAGGACACCAACCACTGATGCAGGTAGAAGCCATCCAGTATAGAAACCTGTACAATAAGGATAATACAAAATATAGTTTAAACCTTTCAGATGGGAAGCATCAGAGCCGTAAATAAAGAGAGTTTGGCCAACTGTGCCATGTTGGGGACCTACGGTGGAGGTGCGCACACACACGCGCGCGGGCGCACAAACTCTTTTAGTAATCATGAATATTAATTTGCATATTATTTTAGTAATGGTTATGTGTCTAATAAACCCCTCAAGAAAGTTCTGCAACTCAAGTTTGAGGGATTATATCTTTTTTGTTACGGATCTATGAACGGTGAAACTGACATAATTGGAAGCTTCTCTTTACAATGGTGTGCCATTTGTTGTGATCATGAAACCATGAAATGTACATTTCTCCTGAATATAGGGCAAAGACAGATGTGAAATATTGCAGTTGATTGACTCAAAGTTGGTCCCCAAGTTGGGCACCTTGTAGTCACGTGAGGGCTATTGACCAATCATAAATGAGATGCCTGAAACCGGGTTGGCCAAACTCTCTTTATTTATGGCTCTGGGAAGCATCTGTCATGTCTGTAGCAGTTTCCATTATGGCATGAGAATGTTCACGATTGTTTTGTTATTGCCATTGAAATACATTGAATTACGTTAAATTAACCTTTTTTGCCCCCCAAAATTTACTCATTGTGGTACATTACCCCTTGATTTACATTTGAATAGATAGACATTTTCGAGCAGAATGCAATAGATCTGTGAGCTCCGCAAAATTTACTGGAACGGAATTTGAACCAGCAACCCCTGGAACAACGTATTGGCGCTCTACCAACTGAGCTTTCCAGCCTTATGTTGGTGTCCCTAATAGTCAATTATCTTTGTTCGTTTATTTGGCAGTCAGAAGCAATGAAATCACTCACACGCAGTTGTACCACTATTTCCCAAGGATCATTTATTAGATACACGCAGCATTGGCATTAGCAATGCCGCAAACCTGAGAAACGGTAGATGGAGGTAACTCAATTAAAGAAAATGGAGATTTTTTGTCATTTTGATAATCCACAATGAGGTAATGATCAATGGACTTACCTAGCCAAGCAAAGTAGATGCCGATCTTCTCACCAAAGTACTCTCGGATGTGGTCCAAGGGCTGGTACTTGTACCAACAACCCCAGCGAGCCCAGTATTTATTAAGGATCTGCCGCTTGTTCAAGTCTTCATCTCTGACCATGTTACCCTTGGGAAGATCCTCGGACCCCTAAATAAAACAAATCAATGAGGTCAGTCAGGGTCTACCTACTCCCTAGCTTCTTTGAGCCCAAGATCTTGAGAGAATGTCCTACCAAATTTATGGCTCCTATAGTCACTATTTAGGTACCAATATATCGAAATCTCCAGTCCCTGTGTTAACGTGACAGGGCTTACGATATGTTAAGCTTCTTCAAGCTTACGATCTTGAGAAACTGTTTTAAACTGTCTCCTTTCACAATTAAGCATTACATCTACATTGATCAAGACTTCCAGTCCTTGCGTTGATGGCCAAACTTCTGTCGAGCTTGTTCAAGGCAAGAAACTGTCCTACTACAATGTGTAAATAGCTCAGTCACGTACAGATTGGCTAAAACATATTTCCTAACATCCTTAATAACATACCTACATCTATATGACCATGACCTCCAGTATGCCAGTCATTGTTTTGAGAAGACAGTGCATAACATGCTAAAATATGATTAGCTTCTTCAAGTCCAAGATCTTGAGAAACTGTTTCACTATATGGCTCAGTTGTAATACTCCTTAAAGGTAGTAGTATTATACATACTTTGGTTTTTGTCAAAAAAATGCAGATTCAATGGCAAAAATTCTAAGGAAGATACAGTAACAGTCATCAGTAAAAATTTCAGTCCCATACAGTGCCCACTTTTTGAGAAACAGTGAAAAACAGCCACAGTATTTCTAAAATCGTGTACTCTTTTAAAATAATTTTGGTGATTGGTTTTACTCTTCTCTGGATAAATACAGCATTTCAGGCAGAAACATTTTAACAGCATGTTTCAACCATCACCATCTTTATACCCTGTAAGTTATTCGTAAATCTGTAAAGATTTCAGTTTCAGTGTGCAACCAAAGTATGATACTTCATTGTGCTTCATTGAGACTTACATCATGGAGTGGGTAGGCAGCCTGGAATATGTCTTCCTCCAGTAATCTGTCTATGCCAATCTCAGCACGTCTTCGCTTGCCATACGTGCAGCTCTGGAGAATCTCATTCACAGCACGAGTACGCTCCGTGTTGCTGAAAAACGTTGTTTTATTGTCACTCCCCAAAAACCTGTACAATGATAGAAGGAACACAACAGATATTTTACTATAAATCTCTCAAAGTAGGGACCATTTGTTAATAACCCTTTCTGCCTGGTTTTTTTTTCACTGGCCAGGATTACCGGTATTGGATGATAGATTTGTGAAGAGAATGACAAAATGACAAAATGGCGAATAAAATGATGAAATTTGCGAACTAAATGATGGAATTACCGACAAACAATCTAAGCCACTGAATATAGCTACGGCGTTCCATTATGGTGCATCGCATACCGCATAACGGTGCAGCTTGCGCGATCATTATAAGCGAGTGAACGAGGTGCAGTATAACATGGCTATCGTCATGACGGATGGAACCCCCATTCGTTAACGGCTGCGTCATCTATGTTTTTGTATATGTCTATGCATGTACCTGTACCCAATCAGCATTTAAAGAGCATGGATAATGTTAGAACATCATTTTAACACCAAGGGAACAACAGTGAAACAGTTTTTCTCAATGAAATGCCCTTTGAGGTCTACTACCTACTTGCTAATTTTGGATCTTTTGAAGGTACAGGTGAAGAAGTCCAGAGGCTTATTGGGCACATCGTTCTGCATGATGTTGGGAATATGCAGCTTCTTGAGAATCCGGGCTGACCAGTTGGAGCTGGGGTTTGTGTGAGCCTGTCGAAAGAGGTACAAGGAAATTACAAATTAATATTTTGAACAATCGAGAGGCTCAATGAGCAGCCTCATGAGGTACATGTTCTCTTTAATGATCACTTGTGGCCTTGTAAATGAGGTCCACTGTAGAATTACATGTATTGTGTGTGAGGAACTGAGGTCCAAGGAACCTCATGACATGAGGCATCACTATGGAAAACTTCCAAGCATCCTACATTGTACTTGTGGAAATGAGGTGCAATGTAAAGATGAACAAAATAAAACCTGACAGACCACAGAGCCTCACAACTAACTGTGTCAAAATGTGTCTGTATATGAACTTAAGAACCTCATGATATGAGGTAAGACTACTGATGAGGTGCTCTGAATATCACAGAGGTCCCTTCTCTAAAGCCTAAAAAGGCTATAATCAGTGACATATTTCATTCACTAGAATAGAATCAGATAAATATACCTTACAATTGCTCCCAGTATACAAGAAGCATGCTAACATAAACCCACAAACGTCTTCCAAGATGCAATTTGTAACAGATGTATGTACAGTGTAGCCTATGTGTATGGAGGACTGGTGGGTACGTGTATTGTCTCCATGCTTAAATTTAGGTTCAAATTGCCAAATTGCCATCATCAAGTGAATGCACAATGTATATGTAGGCCTACCATCATGCCATCACACACAATTCAAGACAAAAACATGCATCTTGTCTCCCGAAATTATCCATATAAACTTCTGATTATTAAACAGGTGATATTTGTGCATGCATTCTGTCCCACATGCACATGGTTTCATCCTCACATCCAGAATCGGAAAAAATAACAAAACAGTTAATGTACAGGAGGCTTCATTTATACGAGTGAAACAATCCATCTTTGCTTGCTAGTTTGCGCAGAAAGTCACCTGAAGTCATGCAAAATTATATCTAATAACATGTACATGAAGTAGGTTTGTACACATGAATATCTTTCATCGACGTGTGGTTCTGAAAAGAACAGGTGAGGAAAACTGAGGTTCTTTTAAGAACCACACTTCTTTAAAAGAAAAAAGAGAGATTCATCATGGTGCACCCACAAACACTGACCATTATCATTAACAAAAGTATTGGTGGACTTAATTCTGGTAGTTTTTAATGAAGAATTTTCAAAGAAAATTTCCAAATTATTGCCAGACATCATGCTAGACTACATAGACAAGAAATGAACTTGAATGGAGAGTTCTGCAATGAAAATAAAGATAAATAAATAGACAATCTGGACATCTTAAGAAGCTGAGATGGCCAAAAAGTAGAAGTATGTCAGTAGTTTTCCCATCACCACAGTTCCTTCATACATGTAACACCACCTCCCCCAGTTCACAGCCTACTCTGCCATTACGATGTTCTGGGACAAGGCAATATAATGTAACCAGGTAACAAAATCTGAAAGTAAACCTTAAGTCCCTCATAACCCTGAAACCTGTATCAGTCTTTATCTTACATCAATGTCAGGTTCGTCATCTGCTGTGAAGACCTGAATGGGGAATAAAAGTAATATTTCCACAAAACCCAAAACTTTAGAACTTCAGCATAATAAACACTCAACTGAACATGTGTAGCGACCATTTTAAGTTGTGACCACGCCGAGGAGCATGGACCAAGATTAAATGTACATACTTTACATAACAATAAATACACAATGGACGATATGCCTGGAACGCCTTTGTGTGTCCAGTGATTTATATAGACACGACACTACTACTCGCCCTCTTCCTTCAGTGAGGTACGGACGCTGAAGTTGGTTCCGTCATCCTGACTTTTTGCTTGGTTTACTGATGTCCACGTTCCTGTGTCAAGCCTACTTGGCAGTAGTATACAGCAACGTGGCCCATTCGTCAACGTCACTTTAAGTCTGTAAAGCTCTTAACATAATATAATTCGTAGTACATTATTGAATTTGTTAACTGATCCCAGGCAGATTATCTTTCTCCCTTTTTCTGTTCGTTCCATAATTTTAACATAAGTTCTGCCCTGTATATGCATTTCAAACCTAAGGCAAAGCAGCCCTTCCTTAATTATTATTGCTTTTTTTAATTGAGGATCTATTTAGGCATTTTCTAAGTTTACAGTACACGCCCCTAAACATGAACAGAATGAACCCTAACCCAGTATTTTGTTTTAATATTTAAAAATTGTATTTACTTGTACATTATAGACATTTTTATTTTTTCTATTTGAAATGTGAACAATATGAACAAAGAAAAAATTACTGGATCCGGATTCGAACCTGTGACCCCCTGAGTATCGGCCCTCTACCAACTCAGCTGTATGTACCCTATGATGTTGGTACGAATTCCGCTCCAGTCAGTTTTTCTTTGTCCACTTGTCAATGACTTAAGTGTCTTCAATGACTTACTGATGAGTGCCTTCTCCTTTTAAAAGGTAATATCATACTTTGGTTTTTGTCAAAGAAATACAGATTCATGGGCAACAATATCAAGGAAGATACAGTCACAGTCATCTGTGAAAATTTCAGTCCCATACACGGGCGTCAATCCAAACTTGAGCATGGGGGGGACACAATAGCAACATGCAAGCATGTCACTTTTATAGGTATACTTTCAAAGTTAATACCATGACGTATTGCTGAAGCCCGTCTTCTTTCTCCCTCTCTCCACGTACCCCCCCCCTCTCTCTAGCTCTCTCTATCCCACCACACACATACACACACCCACCAACACACACCAACCTCTTTCTGACTTTGTTTCCTTCAATTTGACCTTTGATTATATGAAAACTATATGAAAGGATGCCTTTATCATGCTTTCAACAAGAATGTTAAGAAGCTTTATTAACATATCTATCAAATACTGAAAAATAAAAAAGGCAACAAAAGAAATGTGAAATATCATAATTTTTCTTTATTCTGTTTTTAAACAGGGTTTGATTTGTCCCTGAACATGTCGAAAATAAAGAGCTTTGTTATTTTCAAAATTGCAAATATTGAAATAGTATATACCGTATGTAATAAAATACAAAGGAAATAGTGAGTGTGTGACATCATCCACTGTCTCATTTGCATTTCACCCTTGTTATGCATATAACTGTTTTATGAAAATGAAATTTTTGAACATACCAAAACTTCTTATTTTACATCCAATTTTGAGGAAATTTTCAGTTTTATTCTTGTTTTGTTTTTCTCTGTCTCTCTCTCTCTTTCTTCAAATTAACTTTTGTTGGAGTGGACTTGCCCTTGAAGGGGTGCATACATTTTTTTTACTTGGGGTACCCATGAATGGAGCCATATTATTTAGCACTCTTTACTTCGTTAAATTTCATAGGTATATCTCATCCTACCAAAAATGTGCCTCCTTGATTCACAATTGCGAGCAAATGATACTGCTATATCATGTAAATTTATTTCAGCTAACTTGTCACGATGCACATGACAAACCATCAGATGGTTCAATCTGTCTTGCTTCATTGTGTTCCTCAACCAAGTTTTCACCCGCCTCAGAGCACTGAAAGATCTTTTGCCTCACATGAACTGGCTCTGAATTTTTTTGCTAATTGAGTGCAATTGAGGCACTTGATAGGCCTATGACTAGTTGCTCATGGGGGGGGGTCGGAATTTTAATCTCATGGATACAAAAAGGCTAATGGAATATTTTGGGCTTCAATTTAAGAAAAAAAAAACATAATAAGGTGCAGGTGATAGACTTTCACTAATCTAAGCAATAGATTTGCTCTTCGATTTTCTTCATTCGAGATGGTTCATATGGCCTCTGTATACCCCTCCCCCTAAGTCGTTACACTACACTTTCATTCAAGTACTGAGAGAATATGAAGCTATAGCCTTGAGTTAATGAAGGTTAGAAATCTGAGTCTAGCATAGGTGCATGGACAGTCCTTGGCTTTATCCTTTAGGCCCGACGAAGTTTAAAACCCAGAGCCAGCTGATTAGGCCTAGGGCTAGGGCTATTAAACGTTAGGCCTAATTTTTAGTAAGTTAGCCTAGGCCTAGATCTAGGTTAGCTCAGATTCTTGCACGTTGGTTATACATGTACTTTACTTATACCGTAGGCCTACTTTAAATCATATATCATCAAACGACAGTCACAAAATGACAGTTATTGAAGGCATAAACAAGTTGTGAAATTCATTTCAAAATTTTGACAAACGTGGCTATTTCTTGGTTTAGGACACCAGTCATCAAGTCAATGTAAAAACACGCACGCACGCGTTTTTCAATGGGAGAAATTTACTCTCGTAAACTTTATATACGGTACGCATTAGATCCATGTCATGACTGAGTCTGAGTGGACACCTAAGTTAACGTTACTCTATTTCAATAACGCCACAAATGCAAACCCTTCTACAGGATCATTTAACTTTGTACAATTTTACATTAACACTTATCAAGTGAACTTCAGACATTTTAACTTACAGTTGCCACTTTTCTAACAGGCATCTCCATGATCTTGATTCTTGAAAAATGTGCTCATCTGGTGCAACTAGCATTTTAGCTCAAAACAATATGATAACATAGGAATTCTGGGAAGGTTTGGCAACCGTGGCAGTATGGCAAAGTCTAATACACGCTATTTCAAGTCGCTTTTGTTGGTCGCCATATGCAGTGATATGCACTAGTGTGTGTATGACATTCCGTCGTCTTTCTCACGACCCGAATCAAGTCTATAAGGGACGTCGGCTGTGCTGGCAAAATTTCTTCGCCGGACGGATCGTCCCCATAGGTTTTGTACACGATTTTTCCTCGCCTGGTCCGCAATCGGAGAAACCACCATTCGCACGTGCAGCAATTTTGCTGTGTCATTGTTTACTTCCGCGGCCCATAGGTTATGTGCACGTCCTATGTTGGCCTGTATCTCAGTAGGGAAAGGTTGTATCCCAAATTTGCCCTCATTTTACAAAGACGTCATCTTATGAATATTAATGAGACAATGGAATTTTTAGATGTTTCACTTTATTTCGGTAATTACGTCAAAACAACGGACACGAACTAATGTCGGGTGAAAGGATTGTTAAAACAAAAATGCAATGGCATCACCTCGTCACAGAAAACGCAGAAAAGCCCAGCGTGCTGTTCGAAAAACAGTCGAAGCTCTGACAAAAACATTGGGGGGACATTTGATATTGTGTCCCCCCCTGAAAAAATCATGGGGGGGACACGTCCCCCCCGTCCCCCACCGATTGACGCCCATGGTCCCATACGGTGCCCACGTTTTGAGAAAACAGTAAAAAAACAGCCACAGTATTTTTTAAGTCTTTTCTCTTTTATTTTTGATCTTTTAAAAGATCAAAAAGATTTTCGGTTGTTGTTTTACTAATTTCTGGATAAATACACGATTTCAGACGGAAACATTTTAACTGTATGTTTCTACCACCACCCTCTTCAGACCCTGTACGTTATACATAAATCTGTGAACATTTCTGTTTTTCCCAAAGTATGATACTAATTTAAACTGACAATTTGGGACACTGCCAACATATATGACATACATGTAGGGCTGGATAGCTCAGTTAGATGGTAATTAGGCCTGCCCGGTGCCAGCATAAAAATGTAGACCAAATGAATAATTATATGACAAATACAAACTACTTTTATAGTATTTTAATAGGTATAAGGAAAATGTTTTTTGACTGCTCCATAAAGTTGTCTCAAAATTCAGAAATGACACTTTTCAATTTTAACGATTAGTGCATTGCAAACGAATGGCATTATGTTCCAGAAATGGTTTAAATGCATTGAGGTATTCAATTTCATGGTGAATTTAACTTAATACTGACTGTTTTTTCAAAACCCATACACCTGCCATCATGGTCATGGGAAAAGTAAAAAGCCCTGTTGGTACAGTATATCGCATGTACATGTACATTAAAGTGTACTTAAAAACCATGCACACAAAACAGCTTGGGAGAAAAGTGGGAAAGGGTCAAACTGTACTCATCCAACTACTGTACAGTAGTACTGTAGGCCTATTTGTTGTCTTCATGGTTCCGTGAGTATCTACATGTACAGTATGCATCACTACAATGCATATTGTTCCTGCACTGTATCCATCTTTACAGTACAGTCTCCATCACTCAGTATGTACCATACAATGTATCTGATGGTTCATGCATTCTGTACAATACTAAGGCCCTGTGTATGTGGGGAAGTAAAAGTTTGACCCAAGCAGCTATACCAGGGTGAAAGCAAAGTTCGCAGAATGAACTCTGAACTGCTGAACAGATGAATAAAGTGATATGGCTGACCACCCATGGCATGCATCCATCATGCCCATGTGGGTCATATCCTACAGCCTGGCAAAACTCATCCCAGACAGGGTCGATCGCTTATCTAGTCTATACCAAAGTGGCAATACATCATGAAGTTACATCCTAGATGTGGAGTCCACTTCACATTGTATAGCCTCATCCTTCAAATCAGAATATCAAACCAATTCCCAATGTAAACGAAAAAAGTTCCAATATTGCTACTTTAATACAGACAAAGACAAAATGACAATTAAATTGTATCATGCAGTTCCTTATTACCACAGTTCCTTAGTTACCACATGATGATTATAATGTGGAAATTGCATACCGGTACATATTGCATATTGCAATGTGTATTAGTGATTAGTTATTTGGAGGACAGTGAATTCCACCCTAATACATGTACCGGTATTCAAATTGTTTCTGTGCTCCAACTAATGGAATCTAGCAAATACAAGCCCCTGATCCTACCATCCCAAACAATCCAATCCAATCCCACCATAAAACAACCCCTTCCCACAATCCTAAATTACATGTTTCTCCTAGCTCCCATCACAACAAACAAGCCCCTCCCATCAACCTAAAAATATATGGGTCCCCTCCATCAACTGCTAGACAAATTCTGTCAACACACCAAAACTGCTTGTTTCACCACAGCAATTTGAGGAATAGTATTGGTCACTTTCGTTGTTGTTCGACAGCTCATTTACGCAAGCACATGAACAACAATGAAAGTGATGTACTGTACACCTCCAACAACTAGTGATATACTTATCTGAAGTGAAAAATATGCATCACTCACATATTTTAACCTGTTATAGTACAGTGTTTGTATGGGTACTTGAACTTTAAAAAAAAAACAATAATAATGTAGGGACTGGGCTAGTCTATTGGGTTTTTGCTGGTACTATGCGACAATGCATGCATTTTGCACTGTGGGTTGTAGCTAGGGAACAGTTTGGACAGCCTTCTCAGAATTTTCTTAAGAAACCTAAATAAACATCATGGGCCTTTTCCAAACCTCGGCTCCGGCTCCGGCTCAGGCTCCGGCTTCAGCTCCATTTCGTGACTCCATTTTTGAACAACAGGTATCAAAATAGAGGCTCTTGGTTACGGATTGGAAGTAGATACTCTATTTTGAACAGGAAAACAGAGATTCAGCTTCAATGAAAAGCCACAACCTACATTTTCAGCATATGGATGACAGCGCCGGAGCCTGAGCCGGAGCCGGAGCCGGAGCCGAGGTTTGGAAAAGGGCCCATGAAACAAGCTCCACCCACAATTCCAACCGAACTTCTGAACTTGTTGCACAAAAAAATCAAACCCCTTCCACAATACAAAACTTCACCTCAGCTGTACCATTAACAGTAGCCCTAGTCTTAATTCCCACAATCTAAAAACAATCCTCTCAAAAAATAGAAACGATCCATTCTCAAAATTCAAAATGTTCCTCTCCACAACCATATGAATACACGATCCGCTCAAAATTCTTGTATGGGCATGCTGAACCTGGTTCACTATAACGAACAACCACTATACTGAACATTTGGCTCGATAGCGAACATCATTCTTGACTCTAAATTTTGTGTACAATGTATAGGCCGGCTGAACACTGTTCACTATAACAAATGACTAATATAACAGACAATTTCAGTGGATCTCAGGAAGTTTGTTTAAGAGGCATTCCACTGTAGTGAACAAAAAAGAATTCCTCCCACTTCCAGGGAGCTTGCCCCTCCCACAGTCTGTGCTTACCTGTAATGGTGCTCTGAAGTTCAGTTCTTCTGCAAAGAACTCCAGTACACTCCATGGAGCATGCAGCTTGTAGTATGTGATAACCTTCTTGTCACTTTCAGCTATGTCTGTCTCAATATTAAGCCCATACCTACAGTAAAGGGACAATATCAATATACAGTGGAAGTTAATTTGACAATGAAATTAATGTCCATATAATTCCTGTTGTTGCTTTTTGTTTTTGTTTTTTTAAATTGAAAGGTACAACTATGATACAAAGTATAGGTATACATCGGTACAGTAGCTAAAGGTAATATCATACTTTGGTTTTTGAAAAAGAAATAGAGATCAATGGGCAAAAATATCAAGGAAGATACATTAAAATAACAGTCATCTGTAAAAATTTCAGTCCCGTATGGTGCCCACTTTTTGAGAAAACAATGAAAAACGACCACAGTATTTCTTAAAGGCAGTATCATACTTTGGTAAGAGACCAAAACAGAAATGTTTAGAGATTTACGTATAACTTTCAGAGTATGATGCTAGTAAAAACCTACCATTAAAATGTTTCCACTTGAAATAGTGTTTTTATCCAGAAATTAGTAAAACAACGACCGAAAATCTTTTTGATCTTTTAAAAGATCAAAAATAAAAGAGAACAGACTTAAGAAATATTGTGGCTGTTTTTCACTGTTTTCTCAAAAAGTGGGCACCGTTATGGGACTGAAATTTTCACAGATGACTGTTACTGTATCTGTCTTGATAGTTTTGCCTATGAATCTGTATTTCTTTGATAAAAACCAAAGTATGATATTACCAAAGTCTTTTCTCTTAAATTTTTGATCTTTAAAAGATTTTAATTATTTCAATTAGAACTGTAAGTATAGCAGTTCACCTGGCGTGAGGATATATTCATGATTTTCTGTATTTAAATTTCCATTTAAATACCGTTCATTGAATGGGGGTACATGTACTGTCTGGAACAAGAAGTTCCAGAGGAACAGGAACCTTTTTTGTCAAATTAGACCATTGTGAGACATTTCCCCTTTTGATTTGCATTTGAATGGATTGACATTTGGGTCTGTCCACACTAATGGTACCCTTTTTTAATAAAAGATAACTTTTGGGGTGTGAAATGGGAGGTGGATTTAAGATCAGGTTTTTTGCTCATTTTTGTTTCCTGAACATTCCTGTATTCATTCGTGGTTGTACTGAAAAGAAATAGGCTGATTCACTGGATACGTAGGAAATCACAAGGCCATGTAAGATGAAATGAACGATTACGTTCATGACATGGACAGACATTCTTGTGTTTTATAAGTATTTTTCTTGTTATATTACTTGTTCAATGTAAACTTGTCACCCCTCAAAATAAAAGCAACCTATTTCATATTTAAGAAATGATGCGTCTTGAACAATGTTTGTAACATGGACCGACATTTTGTGGCAAATATCCGTCCATGTTATGAACATTAAATCTTGAAGATGTAGACCCTCCAGTTGCTAAAATACCTAGAGGTAATAGACTATGATTGGCCAGTGGCAATCCCTCAATGGATAGCTCTGCTGTAGAAAACAAATTTGGGATAATTAATTCATTTCATTACTAATCCCCAAAATTGTATGATGAAATGTCTGTCCATGTTACAAACATTACATCTTGAAGATGATCCCCTGTAATATCTTCAATACTAACTGACTAAGGAATTTATCAAACTTTTTGGCTGGCCAAGTTCTTACAAGTATATGGGATGTAGTGAAAGAGAAAACATGGCAAATAAGTTGATGTATCAACTCCTGTCCATGGTTCCCTCTAAATGTCACACTAAAAGTCCCCATTAGTGTGGACAGACCCATTTTCAAGAACGGTAGACTGCAATATGTGAGTTTCAAACACAGCTGTGTGCATAGATTACAGTCCATCTGGAATTTGGGGTATTGTACTGGGTTATTTAACCACTGTGTGCCGGCATTGTCTATGCCAAGCTCCCTGCACACATGGCCCAGCTAGATGACCTCTTTTTAACCAGTGGCTGATAATGAGACCGGTGCAAGCAAAGCAAAAAAAACAGGCTGAGGGGTTAAATATACAGTGAAACGGCGCTATAAAAACATGACGGGATACACAGATATTATCCGTTATTGTGGTCATTCGTTATAGTAAATTAAAGAACCGTATTTACAGTAGTATGTATTTTACAAAAACAAATGGGAGCCAAGGATGGTGTTTGCTATAGCCAAATATTTAGTATAGCAGTGTTCAATATAGTGCTGTTCCTATAGAGCTATATTAAAATTACTACAGCGCTAGCTCCGTGTAAAAAGTGATGCCTGCTGGGCGCATCCATGTTTGTGCACAAACCTATGAAAAGCCCAAAATTGTGTACGTGTTTTGTACGTTCATTTGCATACCTGCGTTGTGTTCTATACAGGTGCGTTATCAAAGCAAAATACGCCCGAAATCCGACGCACCTTCGGTAAATGCGCGTTTCTTTTAGGGCCGTACACGCACACGCTCTGCACGTCAGTCACGCATTGATTGCAAGCGTCATCAAGACGTGCTACCGGTACCGTTCGCGCGTACTTGCGCATTGCATGTAGAGTACACTCTTCGAAAGGCATTCCAGTCAAAGTGTTCTTGTTCCACAGACACGCACATAAATTCAAAATGACAGTGCTCAGGACGGCTTCAAAACGTCTACGCACGGAGAACGCAGAGCCAGCGCTCTAGTAATTTTAATATAGCTCTATGGCTGTTCCACTGTACTGACAATTTGAAAAGTTATGACTTTTCCAGTAAGGATTCAAATGATAAAGTGTACCGGTAAGTAAAAATAGTTTAATATGAATTTAAGCACTCCCAGCTAAGATTTGACCCACCTGCTGAGATTCTCTAGAAATTTACTCCTCCATTTCTCATGTTGAGCTTCTTCATCTTCCTCAGGGGGCAGATTCTTCTCGATGCGCTCCTGCTTGGCAGCCTCCATTTTCTGCCTCTGTTTCGCAGATATCTTCTGCTCTTCGTGGACTATCACAAAATCTTGAGAACAAAATTACAATAATAATAATTCCTATGAATTCTGGGGCCAAATTGTGCACCGTACAAAAATAAACCTTTTGTTCCCTTTTTACAAAATATGAACCAGATTTTATAGATTGTTTTGGACTATGAAGATTATAAAAAAAATCATTTCCATCAGTATAACAACATGTAGTTTTTTGAGAAATTAAGTAAAGGTGTGACACAAATTTGTCGCCCTAATGTGGTCTGTTGCCCTGACATCTAGCTTTTTTGTGCCAAAACATCGCCCTAATGTCAAATTCAATAAATTTTAACGTACATGCTTTTATACAATTCCGTGAATGATCATTGTGCAATACAAAGTGAAAAGTACCAAGTGCATACCAGTAAAACAAACAAAAACATTGCAAACTGCAAGAAATCAAATCGTACAATCGTAACAAGAATGATGTTAGCCAAACTTGTTTTTGAAGAGGCTCTTGACAAAATCAACAGTATCCTTATGGTTGATGGAAGGTCATTCCACATACAGTCTAGTTGCAGAAAAGTAGAACATTCTCTCTGCAACCATCTTACATGTCTGATGAGGAATATACATCTATGTAGCATTAATACATGAAGTAGCTTGATTATAGCTAGGATCTTAAAGTTGTGTAAATGCCTTTGGGCCTGTTTGTTTCACATGTTTCACTGCGGATCTTGGTCTCCATATTTATCATTTAAATCCACGTCCCATGCAGGATACATGTACAGGCAGGGTCTGTACGCTAAAATGCAATCCAGGGTGCAGCTTTTGAGCACTGGATCACTGACCAAGTTCCTGAAACAAACAGCCTTTTTATTTAGCCTTTGACATGTTTGAGGAAGATCTTGCAGATGGATGGAGATAATATCAGACTGTTATGTGTTTTTCTTACCGATTTTCCTCTTGCCATCATTGAAGTACGTGCCTCGGTCATCATTGGCAGGCCGAGCACTGAACTCAACAGGGACACCTTCCTCCTCTTCATCATCGTCCTGAGTGTATAAAACAGAGATAGTCAATGTTAATCTGATGGCTGAAGACATACTTGAACTTCTTAGTCGTAGTATTAAAAGATATACATTAATTCATAATTGGTAAAGGTCATAGAACAGCACTCACACTTCATCTAATCAAGCATGTACATGAAATAATAGACCTGTGGAAATATGAGTTCAATCGGACATTTGAGACACAAGAAAATAGCGAAAACCCAACTCAATTTTGGTTTTAACAAATGAATGGTTTTTATCTTACCCCGAGATCAAAACTGTTTTCTGTCTTTGTTTTACTAATTTCTGAATATAAGCAGCATTTCACTTGTTTCAGGCGGAAATATTTCAACGGTATGTTTCTTCTAGCACCATCTTCATACCCTGAAAGTTATGCCTAAATCTGTGAACATTTCTGACGGGCCATGTCACCATTCCTGTAATGTACCTTCCTTTAAACATTAATTCAAGACCAACTGCAGTAATAAGAAAAAATGCACATAAAACACTAGCAAATATTAACCCAAACTCTATCTGCACCTTCAACACAATACAAGAGCACTTATTAAAGGTAGTATCATACTTTGGTAAGACACCAAAACAGAAATGTTCACAGATTTACGTATAACTTACAGGGTGTGACGATGGTGGTGGTAGAAACATACCATGAAAATTGTTCCGCCTGAAATGGCGTATTTATCTAGAAATGTGTACAACAACGACCGGAAATCTTTTTGATCTTTTAAAAGATCAAAAATAAAAGAGAAAAGACTTAAGAAATACTGTGGCAATTTTTCACTGTTTTCTCAAAAAGTGGGCTCCGTATGGGACTGACATTTTCACAGATGACTATTATTGTATCTTCCTTGATATTTTTGCCCAGAAATCGGTATTTCTTTGACAAAAACCAATGTATGATACTACCTTTAAGGGGGGTTCATATTGGATGTCAAGGACGTCAATGTTAAAAAACTGCCAACTTCCAATAGTCCCATTTTGGGCGAGAAATTATCTCAAAAGTATTGCTGGGCTTCGGAAGTATCGTCAATACACCGATCCAGTAGGCCATGCCTCTTTGACAAATTCCCCAATCACAACGTGTTATTTTAAAAGGCATTTCAAATTGCCAACATTTTGCATTCTTTACTACACATTTTTCAATGAGTTTAGGCCTACTTTTGTTTCGTACAAGGCAATTCTTTTACAAATCAGAGTTTTATTCTTGGTCAAGTGGTGTTTATATTTTCATAGTACACTATGTACCGGTAGTCCTATGTATTTCTGACTCTCGATGCCCTGGCTTAGAGGAATTTTTCCAAAACCAAAGTCCAATGGAGATAGGTGCGCTTCACGTGTGGGTGATCATGACACGTTGTGTGCGTGCACGTGTTGTTGGACATTGCTATGGCATATATGGTGGGCGTGGCCTACTGGATCAGTGTATTGTTCATGGGAGTCATTTTTTGTTCAGTGCGAATTTCAAGAAAGTTTTTAATTTCTTGCAAACATTTCCCGCATTCCGGGTCTTGTTTAAAGGGTCTCTGCAATGGGAATATGGCTTATACAAGTGCCAATAATAAAAAAAACTGTACATGGGGGCTGTGATTTTACCCACTTCCTCACACTGATTCAGGGTTAAAAACAGTGTGTTTTTTTTGTATGCTAATTAGCATTTCCATATTCATGAGCAAAACTGTGATGTCATCTGGGGAACTGAGAGCAGTAACCCAATTGATTTGTGCACAAAAAGTTGCGGTTGTTTTATAGGTTTTCTGACAGACCTTTTCCTCCTCAATGGGTCTTATTTTGCCATTTAAACCATTTCTGTAGGTCAAGTTTGCCTCTTCATTTTTTTATGTCTTTTCATAATAATTTTGCTGTTGGTTCTCTACATGAGTATGCGTGAAAATCCCCCGTTTTACAAAGCCATTCAAAGGAAAACCAAATGCTGGTTTGAAACCAAAATAAGACTTGCTATTCATTATTTGTCAGTATATTCTCTGTATGAAGGCAATAAAATAACCTGACTGAAAAAAGCACTGCAGCCACCCTTTAAGTCGTGATTTGTTCAACAAAAAGGCTCGTTTTACATGTTTTGGGTACACTTTGTTACACTTCTATAGTCCGATACAATGTAGTATTTCTGTGATTCATTCATTACATATGTATCGGTGTACATCATCTTTTCTATGATTTGTTTTTTATAAACGTCAAAAGATATTTCATGTATTTGAAAGTTTGAGCAATTGTGCACTGTGCATCTAGTTTGGTGTGATACAGAACACAATGCGTAAGAAGCCACAGTAATAATAATTATTTATCTAAAATTTTAAAACATCACTATGCAAACAATTCTTCACAAATTACATTTATAATCAAATTTCAATGTGTGTACATTTTTGCCTTTTGTTGTTATGATTTGGTTCTGCTGGGCATGCTCAGAAAGATGCACTGCGTCATGTCAGTGTGGTCCAGAACTACGTACTACTACTATACATTAATAGTACCTGCATTTTAATGCAATTGGCATAATACTGTTACGCATCAGTGTATATTATAGATGTCATATGCATCAAATACTGCAACAAACAGGCCTACACTCTAATAATTTGTACAGTAAAAATAATGCATATCAAACATTTAGGGATGGTAGCTAGTGTCTAGTGAATATGATACTACTAGGAGTAAATCCCCTTCATTATAATTTATAGTGAAGTAATCTGTAGACTATGGCAATGGCTGGTTTCTGTGTGAATCCAATAACTATTTCCTAACATTTGCTGGTAACAAGTTCCAATGCAATAAGCAACAGTCGATCTTGTCATGAATTATATATACAGTGTAACATGTGTAAAGAATATTATTTCAGGTGATCTATTTTGAGAGGGAGGATCAGTGGCGTCACCAGACTTTTGAGTCTGGGGGGGCACAAGGGGGGCACTAGCAATTGTTGGGGGGGCACTACAACAATATATATTTTTTTTTTTTTTCACCAACCCAAATCTCAAATGGGGGGGCACCTGGGGGGCACGAGGTTTTCCAGGGGAGGCACGTGCCCCCCCGGCCCCCCCTTGGCGACACCACTGGGGAGGATAAATATGTGAAGGGATCTTTTAGTCATGGTGACACCTGCTTGATTTGTATAATCTGGTACTTGACAGTGTCTATAGCAACTTGGTGACCAGGAGATGATAGTGTAACACAAGTTGACATTGTACAGCAAATTAAAGGTCACTGCAGACATATACATGTATGTATCCCTTTCTAATGAAACATGAAACGTGTTTACAATTCCATGTATTTAAATCAAGAACTGGGTTTTATTACTTGCTAGGGTCTTATAATTAAGCAGTTTTCTTGACTTGTTGAGAACAACTGAAGAGTCTGTGTGCACCCAGTATATGCATAGAGCTAGGAACAGCAGCTAGCTCTACATGTATACATGCTCTATACACTATGGTTTATGGTAAAACTTGATTGAGCTTTATACAGTGTAGCTAATTCTCATATTATGTGCCCAAGCAGTTACCTAAGTATTGATTTCAATAACAATTCACACTGTAATGGTATGCTGTACATGTACATGTTTCCCTTGACAGTCTTGACAGTACACATTAAGGGCATGGGGATGGTAATACATGTACATGTATATTAAAACATGTGCATGCATATTTGCATGGCTACATGTATAGTTGTATACACTGTAGAGCTCTCGGACTCCAATTTAGAATGGGCTACGTACATGTGTATGACAAGAACAGGCGAGATCAAATGACCTTTATTGATTTTCAGTTACATGCACTGTCTGACTGTATCACTGTACAGGTGCACACACCTGTACCTGTGATAAAATGCACATTTTAGACCTGTTTAGGTTGGCAGGCATTACCACAGCTGTACATGTATGGTACCATGGGCGTAGATCGAGGGTGGGGGGGGGGCTAGGCGGGTTGCAATGACATTTCCACTGCACAGGTGAAGGTTTGCGCAAGTTTGAACTTAACTTTAAATTATTTTGTTATGATTTTTTTACGATTCCAGGAGTTTTTCATCCGATCCGGGAGACCGCGGGAGTTAACACACAAAGTCACAAATCTTGGAGACTCCTGAAAGATCCAGGACAGTTGGAATTACTGCTGTAGATATACTCTAGCTTCTTGAAACACTTTCTCCCAACTGGTATGAATGTTTCTCTCAAGGGTGAAGTCGGTCCTATAGTATGTAGGGGCCTAATATAGAGTTAATTTTGTCATAATTAAAATAAAATTAATACAAGTAATACTACACCGGCGTTCATCATCAGCCAAAATCGCTGGCATCTTAGCACTAGCAAGATCTTTCTCAAAGAAAGATCTTTGAAAAAGATCTTGCTACTGTGCTAAGACTGAAACGTCAGGCCAGGTCCCAACTCCAATAAAATAACATGAATTCCGATGTTCACCTTACTATTCAATTCATACATGTATTGTACGCACACATGTCTAGTGTACATTACTGCCGGTCTGTCAGAGGTGTAGTATTCCGACAATGCTCCAGCTTTATTGTCACTTCATATTAAAACAGAGATCATCATCATTCGCCCATATAAACATGTTAAGCAGTAACTAGTTCAATTTATATATACTTGTCTAGTACAGTGGAATGCCACGATACAACAAACACCACTATTCCGAACATTTGGGTATACCGAGCATAATCCTTAGCTCCCAAATTTTTTAATGTACAATGTATAGACATGTCAGACATTCTATAACGAACGGCCACTATAACGGACAATTTCTGTGCATCTCGGCAAGTTTGTTTTAAATGGCGTTCCAGTATATAAACAATCAACTCATGCATAAAATGATAAAAGACAAAATGGACAGTATACTGCGTGCTTGTTCACCCATGCAAGACGTGTGATATCATATGGCATTACCAGATGTTCATCTAGCAATTTGCATAGCAATATGCAAAATAAATTTTGATGACACAACGATCAGCCTGGTTTAGTTTCAATTTCCTCTTACCACACAAGCAATTGGCTCATAAAATATTAACAGTATATATTAATGGTAAGTTAAGTACAAGAACAAGATCTAAGGTGAATAGGTAGTGAGTTCCACTAGCGCTCCACACTAATGACGTCACAAAATCCCCTGATGTTAGACAAACATTGGCTCACACACGTAGTGTACATGCACGTGCACACCCACGCATATGTGCATGGTTGCAATGTTTGTCTGAGGTCCGGTGCTATTTTTAGCGCAAAAGCGGAGCGCTATTGTAAAGTGCTGCCAGCATTAGGCCAGTACCACAGTAAAGGACCTGTCACCCCAGGAGTACGGACAAAACCTGTGTTCCTTGAGAAGTCGTAGGGGGGGCCCGGACCGTAGAATGATGTGGATGTAGTATGTCTGAACATTGTGCTGTCGGACAATAACTTTTGTACATGTATATTGTGTCACTGCAGTCTGGGTCTCAGAGAGAAATCAAAATGGGAATAATTTGGCCTTTTATATAAACCAACAGAGTATGAAAATGAAGGTGGACTGAATTAAAAGTGCCTAGAGGTTTGCTACACGTATCTCTACACTGTCTAACAACTGACATGCCAATCATTTTATGGCAGTTATCATGGTTATTACAATTTGATAACAACAGATGGGTTGTCATTGAATTGTGCCACTGCATGCTGCCACAGACATGACATGTATGTGAATTGTATATTTAACATACATGTACGTTAAAGGTAGTATCATACTTTGGTTTTTATCAAAGAAAAACAGATTCATGGGCAACAATATCAAGACAGATACAGTAACAGTCATCTGTGAAAATTTCAGTCCCATACCGTGCGCACGTTTTTAGAAAGCAGTGAAAAACAACCACAGTATTTCTTCAGTCTTTTCTCTTTTATTTTTGATCTTTTAAAAGATTGGAAATTTGAATTTTTTGGCCAATTTCTATTGATTTCTAATCTAAAAACGCTTACGGAATTTCTTTACCATTATTTTTGATCTTTTAATTTTAAGATCAAAGGTATTTCCAGTCTTTGCTTTTTAATTTCTTGATAAAAACAGCATTTCAGGCAGCAAAATTTTAACAGTATGTTTCTATCAGCACCAACTTGAAACCCTGTAAGTTATACATGTGTAGGTATTAGGTAAATCTGTGAAAATTTCTGTTTTGGTTTCCTACCAAAGAATAATACTACCTTTAATTGAAACTTACATGTACATACATTCAGTAAAAACTTTTCGTCATGTTTGTCCATTTGCACTGTAAGTATATTACATGCAGGCCTGAATAGAAAGCCCCAAAACATTATTTTTAACAAAGTGAGACTAACACAGCCAGACGGTTTTTTAATTTGTACAATGTACAAATTGGGAAGAATACTTCAGTTTCTTTAGTGATATCAAGTAATTAACTGCTGCAAACTGCTCATCAGCCAAAATGACCTGAAATAATTATATCAAATGCTTGAGTTATAGGAGGGCCTGACGCGTTTTGATCCTAGCAGGATCTTTCTCAAAGCAGGATCCAACATGAAGTATTTTTGAATGAGATCCTGCTAGGATCGAAATGCATCAGGTCCTCCTAACTCCAAGCATTCTTTTCTAATAGAAAAATTAATATTATAATGTAACAATTTAACATTAACAATAAACATTATCAGGCACCCTGTTCTGGAAGATCCCCAACTATACCAGAGAGTACAAATTGATACATTTAATTTGAGCATTCTGTGAGGCTATTATGGATACAATAATGTGTAGACCTACACTGTATGCCCACACAGTCTGACATGTCAGACAGATACAACATGACAACAGAGCTGATGGGAATAGACAGTAATGAGGAAAGCTGAGAAACAACATTCATTAAATGCATGTAGCCTACACTGTACGTGTTACATGTACATGTTATGTGTACATTTTGAACAGTCAACATATGGATAAAATAAACAAGATCCACAGCTACATGTGGCAGTACAAATAATTATCATGATTATACCATAGAGCTACACCTGTAAATGTAGGAGCTCTGTTCCTAGCTCTATGATTATCAGGATGTGAGTATGGCCACAGCTGACACACAAACAAATCTGAAAACACCAAGGAAAAAGCTGAAAAGTTCACTATACTTATTTGTACAGAGCAAGGTGTACAAAAAAAGCTGAAATTCTTAGGAGTTAAAAAAATCTAAACCAAAAAAAAATCAGAATTCAGATTTAACGGTACAATACATGAATGCTAAAGGTCACAGGACTGCATTCATACTTTGTCTGATCAAACATGTACATGAAATAATAAACCTGTGAAAATTTGAGCTCAATCGGACATCTGAGTCGAGAGAAACTAGTGAAAACCTGACTCGATTTTGAGTCTTATAAAACATTAAGTATAGTGTACTTTATATTTGTTCCAAAAATCGTTCGGACGAACAATCTTTGGAAAAGACACTAAAGCTTGATTTGCTTGAAAAACCCAGCATCTGATGAACCAAGATTTCCCATGGTGACTGTTTGCACTGTTTACGAACTGTTGAGTCCATTTTCTGTCTCAAACTCAATAATTTCTTTTTGGAGGCCTTGCATGTATATGCTCCCTTTTAAATCTGAAGTTTCACATCCCTGTAGGTACGCCCATGCATACGTGTATAGATTTGCACAATTCAGCATATTAGGGACCTCCTATTCACTAATTCAAGGCTCTATGTTAATTCTAGTTGGTTGGCCAGGAAGGATTTCATTGGGCAAATACATACCTGTTCAGTGTACATGTACAAGTGATCTTTAGACCGAAGAAATAGGCCGGGTACAGTATGTACATGTACTATCAGTCATGTCAATCCATGCATGTAATTTATTCAACCGTAAAGTACTGTACATAATAAACATGAAGGTACATACATGTAATGTGTTTACTACATGCATAAATACTGAAACTCAATCCATGGAAATCATGCTCCATCATACATGTCATTATATTACAAGTGAACCATGGATTTATGCCCATATACATGATATGTGATATTTGCAAATTCAGGAAAACAATATTGAGATTATACTAGGCCTATTCTTTCCAAGATTTGTACACATTTTTGGCTAAATTCAGTGGTTTACAATTTAGCACCCTGCAGAACAATATACCAACTTGCACACCTGAACAGGTGTACAAGTACTGGTATGTAAACTAAAATTTGTATTCCTATTTAAGTCATGTTATGTCCATCGGCGGTCACTCTCATTACTCGATAAATAAAATGGACGCAACACACGTTGTATTACAAACTGTGACCAACTGGCCAAACGTGTTAACTCAACATCATGGACCAAAAAGCCAAGAACAATTCGATGCGCGCATTTGGCATACACCAAAAGTGAACACTTATTTCAGTTGCAACACAACATGTCAGAAAGCTAAATGTGTGGTATTAAAGTATTAAAGTGAACAAGTTTTTAGGAAGAGGGGAGTACGAGTCAGTGAAGTCAGCCAAACATGAAAAATAACATTCAATATGCACGCAACCAAAATTACTCTGTATACTGGTATACTGCAGTATACATACATCCATACATGTATTGCAAAAGTGCGCAAGATAGTTATTGTTTTTACTCATTGAAAACAGTGTCCATCAGACATGACAGAATGAATGAATCTAGGGATGGCAATAACAGGAGAACTTGCTTTCTATTTGTAGATAAATTGTAATCTACTGAAACTTAAAAAGGGAAAGGGTGAACTTGTTAATAAAACATTCATCGCCTGTATTTTTGTCCCTGGTACCTGCCCAAACATGTACCTGTACCTGCCACAGGGAAGAATTCCATTGATGACCATCACTTGTGCACAAGTATGGAACCAGCAGACATGGCAGAGGGCATTTTAGTTAAGATAAATGACCGCCGCTGCATTTGACATGTTCCACACTTGTGTATCATTGTGGGTCCAAGTGAAGAAGAAGATAAAACTCACTTTTTGGATCTATGCTACTCAAACGTTACAAAGCTGGGATTGAAATTCATCATAAAATGTATCCAGTCTGCAAAACTGTTAGAGGATATACATGTACAACCCTTTTTATGTAATGGTCATCAACGGAATTATTTCTCATTAAAGGTAGTATCATACTTGGTAAGAGGCCAAAGCAGAAATGTTCACAGATTTACGTATAACTTACAGGGTACATGTATGGGATGATGGTGGTAGAAACATACTGTTAAAATGTTTCCGCCTGAAATGGTGTATTTATCCAGAAATTAGTAAAACAACGACCGAAAATCTTTTTGATCTTTTAAAAGATCAAAAATAAAAGAGAAAATGCTTAAGAAATACTGTGGCCGTTTTTCGCTGTTTTCTCAATAAGTGGGCAACATATGGGACTGAAATTTTCACAGATTACTTGTACTGTATCTTCCTTGATATTGTTGCCCACGAATCTGTATTTCTTTGACAAAAACCAAAGTATGATATTACCTTTAATAACTTTTTTATTAAGGAAAAGTAAAACTGAATAATGCACAGATCTGCAAAATGGGTTGGACAAAGAGTACACAAGAAGTTATAGAACTGCATGCACTACAGAATCTACTGAAGCCTGACTGAGGAGCCAAGTAACTTAATTAGCTTATGAATTCTTCTACCATGATTGAAGAAATAATTTTGACACAAATTTCTCTATGGCTCTAACTACTACTTAATGACCATTCTGTAGATAACAAGTAAATAAAGTAAAAGTGACATGAGTGTCTTTTAAGCCACCCATATTATTTTCATGATTTATTTAAGATAAGGAAACTGTTTGTTTGTTCACTGAAATACAGGTAATGCCGAAATATGTTCATTTTACTTTTTTAGGGTTACACGTACACAGTTACAGGACCGATGAATATATCATTTTGGAACAGTACTCAGTAGAAGCTAAAGTAAATAAATACTGAAAATAATAGGGGCCTATGGGTGGCGTAAAAGACACTAACCCCGTAAAGGTACACGTAGAACAATTCTCGATACCCATACAGGTACCACATTATAACTTAAATGCGTACAGTTGTCTTATTTCTCCATACATGGATGATGGAGGTAGAAATACATGTAGATCATGCTCCATAGTCCATACGCATAGCAATGCCATTTTACCCCTGGATGATTTTGATCAAATTGCACACACAGACAGACATTGCAGTTACTGTGTAAAATAAGTTGACCCACCCATAAAGGGCAGAAAACTCAAGTATTCGGCTGACAACCGAGTGATATTTTCAGTTACGAAATAGGTTTCTGATTCTCACCATGTATTCGGCATTTGCAAAGGTGGTAGTTTCATCCGTAGCTCCGTAATTATCCATAGCAATGGCCGTGTTGATATTCACCTCAACTGGGTCCTTACCACTATGGCCGTTCCTGGCAAGTGACATGCCTCAACTTGGCCCAAGACAACGTCACAGGTGCAGGAAATACCTTCCTTTTCTGTGCGTGTACCAAAAGAAATTCTTGTCTGGCCAGCTTTCCACACAAATGGAATTCTTCCACCGCACAGTTACTGATGGGCACCTTGCATATTGAATACCGTCACACACAATACCGTACAAGTTGTGTACACCATAATAAAAGAGAAAAGAGATCAGTGGCACAACCCCCAGCAGACGACAAAACATGGATGGTACCTAGACGCCACTCACATTAAAAAATGGGCATGACACAACGCCCACCCTCGAACCAGACTGACCAATCAATAATATCAATTTGTTACTCGCGCTCAGCTCAGGAATAAAAAAAAAAAAAGGCCAACGAACAGGTGCCTACGGAGATCCTATGGGGACATTTGATGAAAACAAATAAGACTATTGCATCTATTCGGAATACCAGCAAAAATCACAAATTGATTGCAAGTTGTTGCGGTTTTTGCAACGGTAAAAAAGAATAAGAAGAAAACCGGCTACAAGTATCTACCCCAAAAATAACAGAATAAAAAAATTAATAAGCCTCACTCAGCACAATTAATGAAAAACAAAATCCTCAAAAACGTAAACGCGGGATTTTAATTAATTGTGTACGGTTAATGTCGCCGTGAGTTTTATTCGAAGCACACTGATTACAAAAGGTTGAAAAGTTTCGACAATAATACGAAAAGCAATACTAAAATCCACGCAGTATGTTCAATGTGCCATATTGAGCAATTGACGGTGCTGGTAAAACAAGGCTTTTAAAGGTAGTATCATACTTTGGTTTTTGTCAAAGAAGTACAGACTCATGGGCAAAAAGTTCAAAAACACCAAGGAAGATACAACCACAGTCATCTGTGAAAATTCCAGTCCCATACGGTGCCCACTTTTTGAGAAAATCGTGAAAAACGGTCACACTACTTTGGTAGGAGACCAAAACAGAAATGTTCACAGATTTACGTATAACTTACAGGGTATGAAGATGATGTTAGTAGAAACCTACCGTTAAAATTGTTCCGCCTGAAATGGTGTATTTATCCACAAACAACGACCGAAAATCTTTGTGATCTTTTAAAAGATCAAAAATAAAAGAGAAAAGACTTAAGAAATACTGTGGCCGTTTTTCACGATTTTCTCAAAAAGTGGGCACCGTATAGAATTGAAATTTTCACAGATGACTGTGACTGTATCTTCCTTGATATGTTCGCCCGTGAATCTGTACCTCTTTGACAAAAACCAAAGTATGATACTACCTTTAAAGGCAATAGTGTCATTCCGAAGTTGAATTTATTGTGGTCAGTGTAATATTATTGTACCCGCATAAACGTTATTATCGTAATCTATCCATGCTCGACTGCTGGTTAAGGTACGTGTTTTTACACAATACATTACCGGTGGTATTAAAACACAAACAAGCAGACTTCACTGTCCAAAATAACATGGCATTATTATCATTAAAAGCAAACACAGCACGTCTTTTACAAAATAGCTGAAGATAGTGACGGGTAGCTAGGCTATATTTATTCGATGTCGACACAAGTTCAAGGTCACAAATAGCGCCACATAATCATCGAAAATGTTCACGATATAAACTGTGTACGGCAGAAATGGAGCTGTATATTAAAGGTTGTATCAATATACTTTCAAGGGTAGCATACCGAAACAGAAATCTTCACAGATTTACCGGTACCTAAAAATGGTGATGGTAGAAACATACCGTTAAAATATTTCTGCCTGAAATGGTGTATTTATCCAGAAAAGATTAAAACTATATAGTGACCAAAATTAGTTTTGATCTTTAAAAGATCAACAATAAAAGAGAAAATACTTAAGAAATACTGTGCCCGTGTCACTGTTTGCTCAAATGGGCACCGTATGGGACTTAAATTTTCACAGATGACCGTTAATGTATCTTCCTTGATATTTTTACCCATGAATCTGTATTTGTTCATAAACCAAAGTATGATATCACCTTTAATAGCTCCACGGGCATGCGCCAGCAGCGTAGGGGGAAACGGCGCACATGTCAAGCGCTAAAGTTGCGCCCCTAATTCCAACTTTTAATGCCAATGGGAAAAAAATCCCACAATTTGAAATTTGAATCTTTCTTCCTTTGGCCATTCGATTAGAGTTTTAAATAACTTCACTGACAGCACAGCTCCTTTTTTGGCGCATGGCCTGTACGTTTTATGGGCCCCTAAAATTGTAATGGTGATGTTTCTACCATCACCGTCATCTTTATACCCTGTAAAAATAGGTAAACCTGTGGAGATTCCTGTTTCGGTATGCTACCAAAATGTGAGTATCTTTATAAAGGGCAGTGATTCATTTCGATCGCGGTAATCGAAATCATGCTGTTATTTAAGGCCCGGTCCCACTGCACTTACGGATGCAAAGAGGATGTAAAACGTAAAAAATAAAATCTTGCCATCCGTTGGAAAACGCTATGCATCCGTTGTGTACACATTGAATACGTGTTTCATATGCTGTATTCATCGAGGATCCGTTCACTGTGATTTCATCCGCTCAAAAAGTTTTGAGCTGCACACAACCTTTAGAACGGATGAACTTTCCGCCGTGTATACGATGTAAATCCGCGACATATACGAGCAATAAACGTTCTATGTCCGTTATCATCCGTTAAACGTCCGCTGTATCCTCTCTGCATCATCACTGGGCATCTTCGCAACTCACATCCACTGCAGCTGAAAACGGAAAGAGGAAGGAAAGATAAGGTACATGGAACGTCTATACATCGTTAATAGCACTGAAATAGAAAGGATGTAAGCGTATGTATCTCGTCTATAAACCCTTCGGAGCTGGCATCCACTTCCATCCGCTTTCATCCGCTAGGCTTCCGATGAACATCCGTTTAACATCCCCGTACATACTACCCACGTCCGTTCTTTTCCGCTCTGTTTTCGCAAAATTTTCGCATTTTTTCCCCCATTTCTGGAGCGGATGAAAACGGATGAAAACCTGGGGGTGTACCCCCCCCCCCCCCCCCCCTGAAGGAGGTCGCCGGTTCGCCCGCTCCAGTCAATTTTTCTTTGTTCACTTGTATTAGGTGCGTTCGATTAGCCTCCATGGGAATGGTCGTGTATATACAAACCAAGCGATAGGGGTGGGGGGGGGGGGGGGGGGGAGGGACTTGACTGGACAGTGTCAACTCGTGGAAGCTCATTAATTAGCTCATTAAAACAAACGCACCCTAGAATGGAACGGGTTGATTGGCAACGTTTGGGCTAAAGAGGGCGCCCAATACAACGCTCAAGAACAATAAGGGCCCGCCCACAAGAACAATAATAGCCTATAATTCTAGGCATACACGAGTTGAAGGTAGTATCATGCTTTGGTTGCATACCGAAATAGAAATATTCACAGATGTACCTAACTTACTTACCTAACTTTTAAAACTGTTAAAATGTTTCTGCCTGAAATGCTGTTTTTATCCATAAAAGAGTAAAACCAATGACCAAAATTACTTTTGATCTTCTAAACTGTCAAATATAAAAGTGAAAAAAAACAAAAAATACTTTGGCCGTTTTCTACTGTTTGTTCAAAACGTCGGCACCGTATGCCTTTGGGACTAAAATCCTCAGATACAAATGACTGGTACTCTATATTCCTTGGTATTTTTGCCCATGAATCTGTATTTCTTTGACAAAACACAAAGTATAATATTACCTTTAAACGTATTTTAGAAGAACACATTTTATAACATCTTATTTGTACCCAAAGATGTCGTCCGGTACAGCGCCGCCAATAGACCAACATAAGGTCAACTTGTATTCAGTGGTAAGTCGATGAGGACAAATTGATGTACTGGTAAAACATTTAATTTCTTTCAACATAACCACAGCATTATATTTAGTGTCGGCTACACTAGGAAAACAAAATGGTTGTTTGCTTGATCACATCGTAAACTGTGGAATAACCAGACATGTTTGAATATCGTCTGTTTAATTGGCAAATGGCACCACATGTGCCTTTGTGCTCATATTATCCAAAGGCCTGCCAGCAAAAACAAAAGGTATTTTGCTTATTATTGGAAACCGTGTACAGGACTTGCATGGGGATTTGGATGTGAACAGGCTATTTCGCCCAATGAGGGCGATCTAAGGCCGCCATTTTTGTGGTGCACAACAATTTTAAAAATAATGTCACAGTAATTTTGTGTCGCTATACTTGAATTGATTGTGATTTCGTTTATATCGTAAAATGAGATTCACTCCATAAAGTAGGATACATTAAGGTAATTATGTGTCCGACTTGTCCCTAAACTGGGGTGTCCGGATCCGGGGACCTTATTCACAAGCCACCCGTGAAATAATTACTGCTTTACGGCAACCCGTAAGTTAAAGTTACGGATGCGTAAGATTTGTGTTAAAGATAATACAGGTATCATACTTTGGTTTTTGTCAAAGAAATGCAGAATCTTAGGCAATGTAAAGACAGATTCAGTAACAGTCATCTGTGAAAATCTCAGTCCCATATACGGTACCGGTTTTTTTTTTTAGAAAACAGTGGAAAACGACCACAGTATTTCTTAAGTGTTTTCTCTTTTATTTTTAATCTTTTAAAAGATCAAAAAAGATTTTCGGTCGTTGTTTTACTAATTTCTGAATAAATACACCATTTCAGGCGGAAAATTTTACCAGTATGTTTCTACCATCACCATCTTCAAACTCTGTAAGTTATACGTAAATCTGTGAACATTTCTGTTTTGGTCTCTTACCAAGTATGATACTACCTTTAAGTGGTAAGTCATGGATGGTGGTATTCACCGATAGAGATAGCGAATATCGGTAAACAAACGACACAAACGAAGGTCTGGATATTTCAGTTGGTAGAGCGCCTGTACGGTATTCAGGAGGTCGCCGGTTCGAGTCCCGCTCCAGTCAATTTGTCTTTGTTCACCTTTCAAAAATTTAATGAGGACATTAGTAAAATGCGCATAAGAAAGTCTGTATGAAATGAACGACTGGTGTCGGGCATTGTCGGCTATACTTTGAATTTAAAACAAAATGGTTGCTTGTTTGACCAAATCGTCAACTGTGGAATGTTATTATAATAACCAGACATGTTTTATGATCATTGTTTGAAATATCGTCCAGAATAATTGGCACCACATTATGTCTTTGTGCTCATTATTTTTCCAAAGACCAGTCTCTTGTGCAGTTTCCATTGTGTGCAATATTATTTGTTTACACGAAATTATTCTGCAAAAATAAAAATAGGCACGGTGGACGTAATTATTGGAGGATACTGTTCGTTCACATGATCGGGTATACATGTACATCCATTGTTACTTAAAGATAGTATCATACTTTGGTAAGAAGCCAAAACAGAAATGTTCGATTTACGTACTTACAGGGTATGAAGATGGTGCTGGCAGAAACATACCGTTAAAATGTTTCCGCCTGAAATGGTGTATTATCCAGAAATAAGTAAAACAGCGACCGAAAATCTCGTTGATCTTTTAAAAGATCAAACATAAAAGAGAAAAGACTTAAGATATACTGTGGCCGTTATTCACGGTTTTCCCCAAATCTGGGCACCGTATGGGACTGAAATTTTCACAGATGACTGTTACTGTATCTTACATAATATTTTTTTCCCATGAATCTGCATTTGGCTTTGACAAAAACCAAAGTATGATATTACCTTTAATGTCAGTGTGTGACCCATGACTGTTTGGTAAGATAGGGTGTCCCAGACAAAAAACCCCACAACACTGTGTCGGGACCCAGTATGTTAAAATTAAACTGTTTATAACTTCAAGATTCAGATGTGTGATACAACCATGTCTTGGCTATCACCATGTAGAATTTAATCAAAATCGGGCTGAAATTGGCGAAAATATGACCAATTGAAAGTGTACTCCTTAAAAACAAATTTGAAAGGATAACACGCATAGTGGCCAATACACACATATAATGATTGTGTATGAGAGAAAGATGAAAATCGGGTTTTGAGGTTGGGTAATTCAGTCTTAGTTTTTCCGTCAATTTCTGTAAAATTTTGCTCAAATTCTACATGGTGATAGCCAAGACATGGTTGTATCACAAATCTGAATCTTGAAGTGGTAAACAATTCATTTTGATAAATTAGTTCTCGACACAAAGTGTTGCGTTTTTTTTTGTTTTTTTGGGGGGGACACCCTGTACAAGTTACAAGAGTAAGGGTGCATGGACTCTTTCGCGGATATGCCGGCCAGTTTGCAATTCATGGGTGTATCATTTGCATTGGGACGTGTTTTTACAAAATCCAATGCCGACTTTTAACTGGAGGACAAAATAAGTTTTGACATCAGTAGGCCTACTGAGTTTATTTCAGATGCTAAGTTGTATTTTGCGCTCTCTGAAAATATCAAGCCCTTTGTAACCTCAGCCTGCCACCCCTTTTATCTATATGACACTGAAATGAGTACAATAAGGCAGATTTGATTTGAAAATGTCCAATAATGAGATAAGTTCTATCCTTTCCTTTGATACGATGGAAGTTAATTTAAAAAGGTACGTTTTCATCAGCAATCATAATCGAGTCCATTTGAACTATAAGGTTGTGATTGTTTCTCATGTTCCCGGTGTCACGGGATAGGCTGTCCGGGTATGCTCCGTGGTCTGGCTGCGTCTTGATATCCAAATTATGCAAACAAGATCGAAATACGTCTCATGAACAGTACACGCATTATCATGCACACATCAAAATAAGTCGCACTGCGCACACGTGAAATTAATTAACTTATAAGAGATTGTTCGTTATAATAATAATTATGATTTGGCTCCAAACTAAAAGATAACCACAGGCAACGGGCAAGAGACTTGATACATTTACCAATACAATTTTATTGCAGATCATGATACAAACGATCATCAATTATAGCATTATTCATTAGAGAAGCTACAGTTAAAGTCAAGCCCAGCGCTTTCAGAAAATTTGTATTAATTTTGTTTGTCAGTTAAGGTGTATGATGGATTAAATAATGTGCTTGCACTGTCAGCAACGGGTTTGTCGCAAAAAAAAAAATAGTTCTGTACCATCTCTTTAACAAACGACGTCTATTCAATTTTGACAAACATTTTATTATAGTTCGTTATAGTAATTCAGCGGTTGTTTAATTGCCACTGTTCTAGTCATGTGATGCTCGAAAGCGATAGCTGCGTGCTAGAATGTTTTCCGTTACACTGTAACACTGCCAATGTGGCTCGCCGGACGGCGAGAAAATCGGTGGAGCTGCATCAATACATCACTTGAATTATTAAAACCCTGTCACATACCTCGCCGATCTGGTCCTGGACGGTACCGGCGCCCTACCGATCTTAACAAAGCCATACCAGTGCACTGCCGATGTACAGTATATCGTTGCAATACCATTGCTAGCTCTGGCAGCGCATCGGCAGGACAGACATTAATGTTTAAGCAAAACTTTTTACAGTCGCCTCCCGAAGGCTTCCGTAGCTAGATTTGTCGCCTATGTCCTAACATGTACTGCAGTCCTCACCGATGTGAAACCGTTATTACACATGTATTATACCCGTAGTACTACCGTACTAGTGCCGATCCCCGAAAATCGACAAAGTTTTGCTCCTGTATCGCTCCGGCGAGTCACATCGGCTATGTGTGACAGCACAGGGCTTTAGTATAAGCTGATGGGACCATAGGTTAGTGTCCACGTGGGTGCGAATGTTCTCAGTGTTAATTAATGTTCTAGAAATATTTGCAGCGTCTGGCATGGTTAGCTTCAGCATTCAGGTTGCAGATCCTCTCTCCTTCGCTGCCCTGTCGCAGACTAAAAGACCGACAGCGAGGTTCATTGCGACAGACCAAGGCCCAGGCCACGGCATTTATCTCGGCGAAGTCTTTGATGAAGTGATCGGTCTTGCAATTAGCGACAAAGAAGCCATCGTCACCGTACTCAAGGAGACAGCTCATCAACAGCAAAGGCTGCTCGCAGATGACGTTTAGTTTGCGCACGCAATATAAATCATCCCATCGACCGTCAACATACCTCCACATCTGCATGCAATTCTGCAACCTGCCACCGTTGGGCTCGTTCTGATTCCAGTTGAAGTTGCCGCATGGTAGGCATTCCTCCCCGGGCTGAACGAAGCTCCCTTCTTGCTCCTTGTCGCTGCATCCGACCCAAAGACTGCCGCCCTGAACAGCTCGTATGAACATCGCCCAGAGGAAGTTTTGCTCCTCAATGGAGTCAGGAACTGCCAAATTACCGCCCATACTGGAGCAGATTGCCTGGCCTTCATCCCAGGACATTTCCCCGTTGAGCAGCTTGTAGCAAGAAAAGCCGAATCTTTCTTGATCCGGCTGACACAGCTTGGCTTGAGTGCCTGACACGAGGACAGCAATGTACAGCCAAACTAGCCTCATTATTGAACACGATTCACTTTTCAGATTTGTACGGTAATTACTTCACTTAGTTTCAGAGCAAGATTAACAAGGCTTGAAATCATTCTTCCCTCAATTAGAAAACAAACGAGATCGATAGTCACAATCAATTAAATGTCAACAGTTGAACAGTACTGTCACACTTTACATTTTCCCCACAAATATCTCGTTTCAACTCAACACTTCCAAGAATGATCAAAGCAGTTTGAAATGTATCGGTAGACAATACACGAAAAGCGAGAGTATAGTGGTTTTCAACGCAAAGTCGCTGAACGACTAACGCAGGTTCTTTTTAATTGACTGGGAGTGCTAATGCACGAATATTAGGGATGTAATACTAGTGTGGCATTGAACGGACATCACAAATCGCGAACCGTAAAACCGCGCAATATGCAAATTACGGCGCCCCCCATCGCTATTCACACCGTAGTTCATTCATTGTTATTCGAATTTTATATTATTGTGTGTTGGTATTCTCTCTCTCAATATTAACTGATTGTCACAAGGTAATGCTAAACAAAACACTGCAATTACTGCAAATATCTGAGAGCCTCATATGAATTTCTTAGCGCAACCTAAGCAACACGCACCCGCTACAGCTGAGAAGACCTTGAAAACACCTCCAAAAACGCACTTTTTTGGCTTTGTAACGGCATAACTTTTGAACGGTCCATGCTATACACTTGGTTCTTTCAGCATAAAGAAGGCACATTATTCCTCTTTGGAATGGTATCATAAAATAATCTTTATGTGACTTTACAGAACCGTCATTTTTGAGCTATAAATGGTCGGTTTCCCCATTTTTACTGTGCAAATTCGATTTTTGGGCAGAAATAAGGCAACATCACAGCGCGGTTTTACTTACAACCATAGAGTTAAATAAAAAACTAGAGTGCGCGCTTCGTATTCAATGTGCGTGCTCTCGGCACTCTGGCACGGACGCGCAGCCGCCATTTTAGTTGGGGTGACTGAGCAACCGCAGCAGAGTCCAAAAACGGTACCCAGATGTTACTCGAATAACTGCGCGCACTGTGCGTGACGCGACGTATATTTTATGCACAGTACTGCGCGCACGAACCGGGGTAAGAATATGTACGCACAATTTGAAACGGGACGCGCGCGTTTTCCCTTGTTTCCTTAATGCAATGGCGCTGGCCATGGTTCGAGCAACACGCGCAGAGTGCACACTCTAGTTTTTTTATTTAACTCTATGCTTACAACTCAGGACGCCCTCAACGGATTTTCTTGGTTCGCGCGGAATTAGAAAGAGCATGTGTTTGCCTACAATCTATGTTAAAATGAAGCTGATTGGCCAAAATAAAGGACCGTCATTTTCAGCCTAAAGATTTTGAGCCAATCAAAACCACTGTTAAATACTGCATAGGAACGTGCACGGGCAGCTGATTCATGATGAACGAAATGCTTCAGTCAGTGTGCTGTTTTCTCTACGATAAGTTCTCCCCTTATAGTTCTTCCCAGACTCTCAAAATTACATGACAATAAAGCTGAAAATATGGAGATTCTCATCATCTAAACAAATTTTCAGTATTCTATAGGAATATTTTATAATTGAAGTGTAAAAGTTGCCTTTGAACGTGAACAAATCAGCTTGTTGATACGCCGTGTGTGGCTCAGGGGACGCTGAGATTTCCGGACAAGTCCATTTTTGTGTAGGTGTGCAAACACTTCTTGTTGCGTCGTGTTGTGACAAAACTATCTCATTATGAAAAAAAGATGCCACAAGAATCCACTAGAACATGGAGGGAAACATTAAGAATATACAATAGTAGGTTTTTAATAAGTTAAGAGTTGCCAATGAGTCAAGTCATGACTTCCACCCAACACACACCCCGCCTCAAAAGTGGAGTATTCCAAAGCCCTAATAATCCCTCTTCACGGTTGAGCGAACACCCACACACTGTTCGTGAGATAAGATCACACACACATAACCAATGGGCAGATGCCCAACATTTATTCCACATTCTTAAGTGGCAAAACTGGCCCAGACAAATTGATATAAACTCAATTGCTGAATAAAATACGGACTGGAACCTTAAGTTCTGACGTTTTGATTAATATTGAACTTGACAACTTATTAATTACCGACGTAGTGTTTTGCGTGATGTTAAAGGTACAGTACAGGATTGGTAACATACTCAAACAGAAATGTTCCCAGATATACGTATATCCTTCAGGATATGAAGATGGTGCTGGTAAAACATGCCATTCATATATTTCCGCCTGGATTTATCAAGTAGTAGAACAAAGGCAGAAAACAGTTTTGATCTCGGGGTAAGATCAAAACCATTCTTTACTATTATTATTATTATTATTATTTATTCGGCCATCAACAACAATGAATACAGTCATGTACAGTAAAATTGGGAAAACAAATAAGAACAAATAAGCAACTAACAACTGATGGGGGAAGGACAAGAGGGCGAGGGATAGGGCTGATGGTAACGGGAAGGACGGGATTGGTGGGTGACATCTACAATAAACAAAGCATTTCAAGCTGGCCAGGATAAACAAAATTATACTTAAACACTGTAGTCCGAGGACTTGTTCATCCAAACTCAAAATGCAACAGAATTATAAACACGGATACGTAAATTACATCCGGGAAAAATAAAAAAATAAATACATTTCTAAATCAGAATTTCCAAACTAATATAAACAAAAAACAAAACAAATAAAACAAACAAAAACAAACAGACAAACAAACAAACCCCAACAAAACAAACAATCATCAAAACTCCCCAACTAACAAACATATAAAACAAGGAAACCAATAAACAAAAAAATCAAAGATAACAATAACAACATCAATAATATTAATAATAAAGATAAGAATAAGTATAACTAGACATCTATGGCTGTTGCAAACAGCACATAGGGCTTTTCCGCATATGATATTATAAATTGAATTACAACTGTTATACAAAGAAAGGGATCCCCTAATGGACAATTGAAAAAAACAATCATGATCATAGATCTTACCGCTTTGGAAAGAGGAGATACTTCCTGTTAAACCGGAAGTAGAGGTCACAGAGGTCAAGCATTGTGTCTCAAAGAAAGACCTTGCCTAACATTCACTTTTTGTGAAAGAATCATTATCCTAGCTCGTACCACTTTATAATGAGAAGCTACTTCCGGTTTGACCGGAAGAAGAGGTCACAGAGGTCAAGCAATGTGTCTCAAAGAAAGACCTTGCCTAACTTTGATATTTAGAGAAAGAATCGTGATTTTAGCTCTTACCACTTTTAAATGAGGAGCAACTTCCGGTATAACCGGAAGTAACGGTCACCGAGGTCAAGTTATGTATCACAATGAAAGACCTTGCCTTACATTGACTTTTGGTGAAAGAATCATGATCCTATAGCTCTTACCACTTTTAAATGAGGAGCTACTTCCTGTTTGACCGGAAGTAGAGGTCACAGAGGTCAAGTAATGTGTCATAAAGAAAGACCGTGCCTAACAATCACTTTTGGTGAAAGAATCAACTAAATATCTCAAACCGTTGTTTTTTTGTAGATTTTTTAAAGATTTTGATTTTTAAATTCAAATCGCTAGTCACATGACACCTGATGACGTCATAATGATGAAAAGTTTCGGCCAACAAGTGTCCAACAAGTGTCCAGGCTTCACTGCGCATGCTCCGCAGACACTATTTGGCAACGGACACCTTTTGGCATGACGTACACCGGGCCCGGCCCATGGCCCCTCGGAAATTGTTTCATCGATCATGCCCTCAAAATCATTTTGTCGAAAACATTATGTCAACTCGCAAACATTGCGTCATCTCGCAAACATTGCGTCAACTCGCAAACATTACGTCAATTCGCAAACATTGCATCAACTCGCAAACATTATGTCAACTCGCAAACATTACGTCAAATCGCAAACGTTGCGTCAACTTGCAAACATTGCGTCAACTCGCAAACATTACGTCAACTCGCAAACATTACGTCAACTCGCAAACATTACGTCAACTCGCAAACATTACGTCAACTCGCAAACATTACGTCAACTCGCAAACATTACGTCAACTCGCAAACATTACGTCAACTCGCAAACATTTTGTTAATAATTCTGAAAATTCAACAGACATATGGATTCGACAATGAACATGTAAGTTTTACATATTGTAAACAATGTTTTACACATGTTTTGGGAAATTGAGTCGATCGAGCATCACGTCGTATGATTAACTATGATCATTATTTTCATGTCAATCGGGTAGCGTGAGAAAGATTGAAAAATTCATAAAAAATTTAGTGATGAAGTTGTCATGACTTCATTATTACAATCGCCAACCTCTATTTCCCAAACCTACCAATTTTCGAAGCGATCGGCCGTTCCTTCTATGTATTATTAAAAATTGTTTGAAAATTATATAAAAAAAGACGTACGTGCATTGTCTATGAGGGAAAATATAGCTTTGAGTCAACGATCAATCCGACATCACGTCCCGACCCAGTGCGCAACTCAAAGTCGTGCCCCCGGCGGTTCAGCAGCGGCTAGGCGGCATCGGCACGCCGTCCGTCCACCGACCGTGGTTCGCCGGTGTATGGTGGTTGCCACTATGAAACGGCCGTGTAAAACGGACCACCGTGTACTAACAATGGCCGAATGTATTTTGCATTGAAATAGTCCTACGGAATAGAATATTTATACAAAATTATATCGAGAACATGAAATCACTCTGATGACACTTAAGTCTAGGGGAAAGGGCGTGACATTATGTCACGTAATTTGTTGATGTGTAAAACTTATCATATTGCCACGTACAAAAAAACAAAACAAATTATGTATCATTGCACTTTTCCATACAACTCTTCCCAAGTATTAAGTTGACATATAGCTAATATTAATGCGACCCATAAAATGACGTACAATACGGCAACCTACATCGATAGCATTTCGATATTTTGTGTTGGTATTTAACGACATATAAATAGTCTTACATGAAAATGTCTTTGGGAACATTATAAACGAAGTTTTGATCGAGTCACGCAATCCGCGAACATTATTATGAATGCCATACACACAGTGCAGTGAATTGCGTACGTACAATGCAGTGTACATGTATGGGGAGAGTTGAGTCATTCAAGCATCATATGTTTTGTACACGACCATATTGTCACGTAATTTGTGTACAAAGTCAACGGGCTGTGAGAAATATTAAAACAATTCATATAAAATCAAGTTATGACGTCATGATGCCGAAAAGTTTCGGGAGACAACTACCCTATATGGACTTCCTTCAGACCAAGTTTGGTTAAAATCGACTGTTTAAAAGTGACAAAAGTGCCACCTAGAAAAAGTCTATGGTAACTCAAGCGACAGGAAGAGGAAGAGGAAGAGGAAGAAGAAAGAAAAAAAAACAGAACAGAAATAAAGGCTTTTCGCTTGCGCGAAAAAGCCAATAATAACTCTAACAACAACGATAGGGGGAAATTTCCATAGGGTCATGCACAAACTTTATTTACCTATTTCTAAATAACCTTCAAACCGATCGACTTGAAATTGATATATTTTCCTAATGGGAGCATTCTCCGTCTTATATCAAAAAACGGACAATAAAAATGTTTCTTTAAAAGGTAATTGAAACGTTAGGGGGAAGTGGAAATTTACCCCTAACAGCCGATTTCCCCCTAACGTCGACTTTTAATGCAAAACGTTTCCCCCTAACGTAGTCATTAACAATATAAAAGATAAGTTATCAATAAATAAATAAACAAATAATTTATAAATAATAAATAAGAATTACTAGGCAAGTAAAATGGCTAACAAATGACCACGGAATAGAGATGAAGGTGACGGAGCAGTGAGAAATTAGAGTTCTTGAAAATAAGAGCACAAGTTTCTATTGAAAGCTTTGAAAGAGTCCAGAATGAGAGAGTCCTTGATGTAAGATGGAAGGGTACTCCAGATGCGGGGAAAGACATGGGTTGGTGTATTCTTGAGAGCTTGGGTACGGGCAAAGTGGTGGTGGAAATTTAGAGTGTCCAGATGACGAGGATTTATCTAGTTTTATTAAGAAAAACCAAGTCAGGTTTTCGCTATTTTATCGTGACTCAGATTTCTGATTGAGCTCAAATTTTCACAGGTTCATTATTCATGTACATGCTGGATAAGACAAAGATTTTGGCCGGGCTGTTCTGTGACCTTTACCAATCATGTATTGTATCTTTATATTTATACTGACATAAAATTGTGGCCAACACTGAGTAACTCTCAATACGCAATAAGAATAATGTTGGAAAAGTAGTAGATTCTGCGACTATTATTATATATTGATTTGATTTAGAATCGTTGGCATATTTATTTTGTGTTGCGTGACATGATTAGAAGTGGGGTTCAGAGAATTTTACATGGAGACAAAATGAGAGTGTAAAAGCGAATACAGTACTCGTTTTTATTCCGAGAGCAACAGTAAACAAACATATGCCACAGAGGGCGCTCTTTACATTCCCTGCCCTGTCATGGATGCACCGCACAAAATAGTGTCCCATTGACTTTAGTGTAAAATACCTCAACTTCACAGTTCAAAATATCTCATCCAGAAGTCTCTCAGTGTTTGGTGCAATAATGGAAAACGTAGTTTGGGCCCTTATCTACTTGATTATTTTCAATTTTTGGTGAGGTAACCGATCAGATTTTTTGCTAATTGCCCCAAGAAAAAAAAAAAACCCAAAATGTCAATTTCCCCAAACCAACTTGCAGCCGGTTTTAATGAAGCAATCTTCCACGTTCAAAACAATGTAGGGCCACATTTTAAGCCAACATTTCTCAAGTCTCCACAACAGGCTGAAGCACTGAGCCCTCAGGTTGTGATAACCCGTCATAATTACACACATTATATTAATTGCACAACCCCCAAAGTGCATATTTTATTAACATTTGAAGGTACACAGAATATGATAATCAGCTCAGCCCATTGATTTTTGAGCTATTTAGTGGGGTGCACCCTCATGCACTTCACTGCCGTTTCCTATCATGTCTTTCCCATCTGCCTTGCCTTGCGAATGCTCGGTGCATGCAAACATACTGTCATATGTCAGTACACAACGGGTACTGATCGTAAGGGCTCATCGTAAGGATGACGAGCATGTTGAGATGAGGTGCGTGGCTTTGGATTTTGAGTTGATCGCAACAAATCCATTCAAACTCCGTGAACGATTACTGATTAACATATTAATTGACACTGACAGTTATTATTGATTTTTTTCGTCGGGGATGTGGACTTATGCAAATAATATTCATTACCATACATCGACGTATATAAGCATTTTTCTTAATGCATTTTGAGAGCACATGAAAAAAATGCATGCGGTGGCTTAGGTGGGATTCGAACCCAAGACCTCCTGCTAAATATACAAAAGTGCAGATGCCAAACCGCCAGGCCACCGAGCTAGCTGGGGTCAGCGGGGTGAATCGAATCCCTTGTTACGGCAGTGTAATACGTACAGTTACTCGATGAGTCCTTCCCTTTGCTCCCCGATAACCCTGTTGCAGTTGACAGTGGAACAGAGTTGACCCTGCAATGTTCATCCGACAGTCATGATGGATGTTATTCAACAGTAATGTTCAGCAATGCAAACATCGCGGAACATGAATGATACAGTATCACAAGACAAAGTCGTTATATTTAATGGTGAATCTTGGCAATTATGGATTACGTTCCACAGACAAATGACAAATGAAAATCATCCTTCACCATCAAGTCCTATGCCAGAGCAGCTCTACTAATCACATCCCTAAACAGAGTGTACACAGCACTGTTTACAATTTCGGTAACAGATGCGGTCACCTGGGCAACTAGACTTTTGTACCCTGTTCCACTGGCAACATTTGGCAAACATGTTACCGAGATGTTGCTGCAACATGTTACCCAACTCGTTTTGCTCTGTGTACACTGACAATATTTTCAGCAACAACGTACCTGGGCAACATGTTAGCGAGATTGTTACCGAAAATGTTGACAGTCGGCACGGTGCACCTTCACACACACCAACAAAAGCGCGACTATTTTGGTCGCCATTTGCAGGGCGACCCAAATAGTCGCGCTTTTGGGTGTGTTTGAACGTGCCTATAGTGTACACTCTGCTTAATCCATCACCTTCCATAAGAACAATCTATCCACAGAATCACAATAGTATCCAACGCAAATATTAATGGTGCTCCAAGTATTTAGGGATTTTCGTTTTGACCAAGAAAAGTTTACAAAGCTTGAGCAGACTTCTGCTTGGAAGACGTTAAAGGTAGTATCATACTTTGGTTATTATCAAAGAAATACATATTCAAGACAGATACAGTAACAGTCATCTGTGAAAATGTAAGTCCCATACGGTGCCCACTTTTTGAGAAAACAGTGAAAAACAGGCCCAGTATTTCTTAAGTCTTTTCTCTTTTATTGTTGATGTTTTAAAAGATCAAGAAGATTTGCGGTCGATGTTTTACTAGTTTGTGGATAAATACACCATTTCAGGCGGAACAATTTTAACGGTAAGTTTCTACAACCACCATCTTCATACCCTGTAATATTAGTGATTAAACGTTTTGTTTCATTGTTGGTTGGCCTTGTCGGTATGCCGCGGACTTCTGAACTCATAGTAAGTTGAAATATCTTCCTAAATGTGTAATGTCCGTACCAACATTGGTTCATTTGTTGTAATGTAATGTAATATAATGTACCTGACCCTATGTACCCTACGTATAGAACATATCAAAATACATTCAAAGTGCAATTCTATTCGGAATGGTCATTGATGCATGTCTTCCTTCATGTTGCTCACAGGCAGGTCACTGTATTCGGAATATAATTTATTGAGCTTTACATGAGCGCCGGCCATTATAGTATTTTGACTATATTTTTCGGTAAACAGTACGCAAACAAATTTGGGAATAAACTGCAGTCATGAATTCACCATTTGGTTTGGTGCTGTGCGGTTTGTTGATGTTTGGTGCATGCATGTTATCTGTGAGTGCACAGACAGTGAACGCATGGATCGTAACACCGGAGGCTGATCGTAAGGAGGGCGGGCAGGTTGAGATGAGGTGCGAGGTTTACAATGCTGACTCCGATCATGTCCTGGAATGGAGGTCTGAAGGCACAGGGATGGCGCTGGGACGGCAGAGCCTGACCACTGTAACAACCAACCCACGGTTTACGTTTGAGCTTACTGCAGGCACAAGGCAGATGACTCTACACTTAACTATCACTGATTTACAGAGGAATGACACTGATGAATACACATGCAATCTCCGGGAATCCATTGCTGATGGGGACAGCATTGTATCAACTGTCGGTGTAATGCTATCAGTGTTGTACTTCCCCAGTGAGTCCTTCCCTATTTGCTCCCCTGATGGATCCATTACAGTAGACAGTGGAACAGAGTTGACCTTGCAATGTTCATCAGAGGCTGGTAATCCGGCAGTCATGATGGATGTGAATGAAACTTCAGGATTGTCCAACAATGCATGGACATCGCGGAGCATGAATGATACAGTCTCACATTCGTTAGACATGATGGTAAATCCTGGTAATGATGGAGTTACGTTCCAGTGTATCATCTCATCAGAGGCCTTCCCTGGTATGACTCGTGCCTGTACCATCGGGCCAATAAGTGCCATCAGTTTGACACATCCCACAACACACATGACTCCAACTACGGCACTGTCTGAACTACCACACACTTCAAGCATTAAGAACCTCTCATCAAGCGATCAAACTCCTTCATTTACTGTATCATCTGAACTTTCCCAAACATCAAGCCTAAAGACTGATCCCTACTCCACTGCCGACCAGACCCCTTCATCAACTCCATGCATTTCATCAACTTCATCAACAGCCTTCGTGGTTGCTGTCATCCTCCTCGCTGTCTCTGCCATCATCATCATCTTACTCATCTCTTACATCATCAAACTGAGACTTCTTCTAAAGACCACAGAGGAGAAGGCAACCAATGTACCGACAGCTGATCCCTACATGGAGCTACAACCAACGCATGACAGGAACAGACAGTACATGGACCCAGGAACATTGGGATCTACGTCGGCACATCACACATACTGCCAAACAATGGAGGTCTTGGATGACGGTCCAGAGTATGAGTACCCCAAACCAGAGGACAGGAACTCGAAATATGAGGTGGTGGGAGTGCCACAGAACTGAGAGCTTAAGATATCAGAATATCACGCGAGGAAGCTTTTCTTTTCATGATGTATGGTGTGTAGGGTTTGTGGTGTGATGTGGCCTAGTGGTCTGGCGTGTCGTGGTCAATCTACAGGTTGCATGTGGGTTCGAATCCAGCAATGGGCTAGTGGTGCCTGCGTCATTGGTGGTTCTTTGTCACATATTGCTCCTCTTCACTCAGGAGTAAATTGGTACCTGGGAGGGTAGAAATGGCTTTGTGGTTTGATTAGCCTCTGTGCGCCTTATAGTAGCTGGGCCAGCTATATAATTGCCAGGGAGCTGATATGGTTTCAGGAATGTAAATTATGGTCCGATGACCAGCATAATAATACATTTGTTGTGCGCAGTAGAATGTAGCTGCTCAATATAAATGTCGTATTATTATGATTATTGGTATCAAGATGAATGCATGACATTTTGAGTTCATTTAGGCTGTAAGGAAAAGTTAATACTTAGCAAAGAATTAGCATTAAAAAAAGGACACTTCTATTATGCTGCATTCGGTAAAACTGAATTCGCACGTGAACGAACAATGACAGTCAGCGGGTTCGGATATGTTTGAGTATAATGTGTTTAAATATAAACTCTGTTAGTACTGAGCACTGTATAAAAATTGAAGTAAACATAGTTGAATAATGAAAACAATTTTTAGATTCGAAAAAAGTCCAAAAACAAAACAGCGACAGAGACAAATGTATCAGCCAATGCGAACAAGCTTTCACTGACAATGTAAATGAATTGACTTTAAAAATGCGTTACTTTAAAGATTTGTTTGTCAAGGAGATACTATTTTTATCATTAAAGTTCAGTTTGCAACTTTGCAAGATAATTATAACATCGTAAAATCATCATAATATTCTCTAGGTATGAGCATTGAGTTATCATTTTAAAAATAATTTTGAATATAATATTATAATAATTGTTCCGTACTCTTTCGCTTTCTTTGTAATTAAGGCAAATTGCAATAAATTTATCTGCATACAGGATAAAGTATAGGATAATGTAAAACCATGCTACCCAGCAAATGATACCTTACTGGTTAGCCGAGCCGACCGTTATAAGTAACTCTGTGGGGTTTTGTCAGTGATGATGATTAATACATGTAAATGGCATCTCGCATATTTAAAATAGCCTGTAGAATTTCGACTGCTAAATTAAGCAGATTTTCAGATGTAAAGGTTTCTTGAGAAGGTGTATCATTAACTTATAAGGAGTTTTTTGTTCATCAACGCGTAAACCATAAACCTGTTAATATAAAAGAAACCATGTTCAGCCACAGCGAGTGGCCAACGCTTACTTCACGGGTTTGATATTCTCATAATCGAAAAGGGCGCCCTCACTTTATGGCTCTTACTCAAAATGCGTCCCCAAATTGACTTTACCAAGGGCCAAAGAGTTCATACGAGGGGCTGTCTTTGACACTAAACCCCAAATGGGGTTAGTCCCATTGACAAATGCCGGCCGAAATCTTTGTTAGGATCGCCACAGCATCAGCAGCAATGGCCAGACTTTCCCGGGTGTGAAAGAGCAACATGAGCTTTGCTTCCAAATACAAGCTCTACACATCCCTGGTTGTCTCCTCACTTCTCTATGGATGCGAGACCTGGACACTTCATGCCGAGACTGAGAGACGCATCCAGGCGTTCGAGTTCAGATGCCTACGAAGACTTCTGCGTATCTCATATACAGAACATAAAACAAATCAACACGTGCGAAGTACAATCAACTCCATGGTAGGCCCCCAGGAGCCTCTGCTTGCAATATTGAAGAAAAGGAAGCTGGCGTGGTATGGACATGTCACCCGTCACAACTGCCTGGCCAAGACCATCCTCCAAGGCACCCTGGAAGGCACCCTGGAAGAGGACGCCAACGCAAGACCTGGTCTGACAACATCAACGACTGGACGTCCCTCTCCAGGCCGGATCTCCTTCGGTCAGCCGCCAGCAGAGACATGTGGAAAGGAATAACTGTTGCAGCATTCCTTAAGCCCCCCGACGACCACCCCGGTCATGAGTGAGTGAGAGTGAGATAACTTATTAATTGCAGACGTAGCCTGTGTTTTAGCGTGATGTTAAAGGTACACTACATGATTGGTAACATACTCAAACAGAAATGTTCACAGATTTACGTATATCCTTCAGGATATGAAGATGGTGCTGGTAAAACATGCCATTCATATATTTCTGCCTGGATTTATCCAGTAGTATAACAAAGGCAGAAAACAGTTTTGATCTCGGGGTAAAATCAAAAACATTCTTTACTAGTTTTATTAAGAAAAACCAAGTCAGGTTTTTGCTATTTTCTCGTGGCTCAGATGTCCGATTGAGCTCATCATTTTCACAGGTTTATTATTTCATGTACACGCTGGGTAAGACAAAGATTGTGGGGGCTGTTCTGTGACCTTTACCAATGTATTGTACCTTTATATTTATATGACATAAAATTGTGGCCAACACTGAGTAACTCTCAATACGCAATAAGAATAATGTGGGAAAAGTAATAGATTCTGCTACTTTTATTATGATTAGATTCAGAATCGTTGGCATATTTATTTGTGTGGCGTGACATGATTAGAAGAGGGTTTCAGAGAATTTGAGATGGAGACAAACTGAGAGTGTAAAAGCGAATACAGTGCTCGTTTTTATTCGGAGAGTAACAGTAAACAAACTATAATTTAAGTCACAGAGGGCGCTCTTTACATTCCCTGGCCTGTCATGGATGCACCGCACTAAATAGTGTCCCATTGACTTTAGTGTAAAATACCTGAACATCACAGTTCAAAATATCTCATCCAGAAGTCTCTCAGTGTTTGGTGCAATGATGCAAAACGTAGTTTGGACCCTCATCTACATGATTCTTTTCAATTTTTGGTTAGGTAACCGATCAGATTTTTTTGCTAATTGCCCCTATAAAAAAACACACCCCAAAATGTCAATTTCCCCAAACCAACTTGCAGCCGGTTTTCATGAAGCAACCCTCCACGTTCAAAACAATGTAGGGCCACATTTTAAGCCAACATTTCTCAAGTCTCCACAACAGGCTGAAGCACTGAACCCCCAGGTTGTGATAACCCGTCATAATTACACAGCATATGAATTGCACGACCCCCCCCCCCCCAAATTGCATATTTTATTAACATTGGAGAGTACACAGAATATGATAATCAGCTCGGCGCATTTATTTTTGAGCTACTTAGTGGGGTGCACCCTCATGCCCTTCACTGCCGTTTGCTATCATGTCTTTCCCATCTGCCTTGCCCTGCGAATGCTCGGTGCATGCAAACATACTGTCATATGTCAGTACACAACGGGTACTGAGCGTTAGGGCTCATCGTAAGGATGACGAGCTTGTTGAGATGAGGTGCGTGGCTTTCGACTTTGAGTTGATCGCAACAAATCCATTAAAACTCCGTGAACGATTACTGATTAACATATTAATTGACACTGACAGTTATTATTGATTTTTTCGTCGGGAATATAGAATTATGCAAACAATAATTTATTACCCTACATAAGATAAGCATTTTTCTACATTCATTTTGAGAGCACATGAAAAGAATGCATGCGCTGGCTTAGGTGGGATTCGAACCCAAGAACTCCTGCTTACTATAGACAAAAGTGCAGATGCCAAACCGCTAGGCCACCGAGCTAGCTGGGGTCAGCGAAGTGAATCGAATCCCTTGTTACGGCAGTGTAATACGTACAGTTACTCGATGAGTCCTATCTTTTGCTCCCCCCGACAACCCTGTTGCAGTTGACGGTGGAACAGAGTTGACCCTGCAATGCTCATCTGAGCCTAATCCGACAGTAACTGTCGGACAGTCATGATGGGGGTTATTCAAACAGTAATGTTCAGCAATGCAAACATCGCGGAACATGAATGATACAGTCTCACAAGTCACAGTCGTTATATTAAATGGTGAATCTGGGCAATTATGGATTACGTTCCAACTTAAAAGCACTGATAAATGAAAATTCATCCTTTATCATGAAGTCTTATAAAGTCAGAGCAGCTCTACTAATCACATCCCTAAAGCAGAGTGTACACTGCACTGTCAACAATTTCAGTAACATTTGCTGTAAGATGTTGCCCGGTTAAGGCAACACACCTGGGTAACACGACTTTGGGCCCTGTGTACACTAACAACATTTTGCCAACGTGTTACCGAGATGTTGCTGTGATTATGTTATCCAACTTGCTTTGCTCTGTGTACACTGACAACATTTTCAGCAACAACGTACCGGTACCTGGGCAACATGTTAACGAGATTGCTACCGAAAATGTTGACAGTAGGCACGTTCACACACACCAAAAAAAGCGCGACTATTTGGGTCGCGATTTGGAGCGCGACCCAAATAGTCGGGCTTTTTAGTGTGTGTGAACGTGCCTATAGTGCACCTTCCATAAGAACAACGTGTCCACAGAATCACAATAGTATCCAACGCAAATAATAATGGTGCTCCAAATTATTAGGGATGTTCGTTTTGACCAAGAAAAGTTTACAAATGTTGAGCAGACTTCTGCTTGGAAGACGCCAAAGGTACTACTTTGGTTTTTATCAAAGAAATACAGATTCAAGACAGATAGAGTAACAGTTATCTGTGAAAATGTCAGTCCCATACGGTGCCCACTTTTTGAGAAAACAGTGAAAAACAGCCACAGTATTTCTTAAATCGTTTGTCTTTAATTATTGATGTTTTAAAAGATCAAAAAGATTTTCGGTCGTTGTTTTACTAATTTCTGGATAAATACACCAATATTAATTATAAATCCACAAAAAAAAAAACAATTTCAGGCGGAAATTGTAACAGTAAGTTTCTACAACCACCATCTTCATACCCTGTAAGTTATACGTAAATCTGTGAACATTTCTGTTTTGGTTTCTTACCAAAGTATGATACTACCTTTAAGACAGCGACTGCATGGAAAACGAGCGAAGTACTGTACATGTACGTAATAGTATTAGTGGTTAAACGTTTTCTTTCATTGTTGGATGGCCTTGTCGGTATGCCGCGGATTTCTGAACTCGTAGTGAGTTGAAATATATTCCTAAATGTGAAATGTCCGTACCAACGTTGGTTCATTTATTATAATGTAATGTACCTGACCCCTATATGTATAGAACATATCCAAATACTTTCAAAGTGCAATTCTATTGGGAATGGTCATTCATGCATGTCTTCCTTCGTGTTGCTCTATATCCACACAAAATATTCACACGCAGGTCGCTGTATTCGCAATATAATTTATTGAGCTTTACATGAGCGCCGGCATTTATAGTATTTTGAGTACATTTTTCGGTAAACAGTACGCAAACAAATTTTGGGAATAAACTGTAGTCATGAATTCACCATTTGGTTTGGTGCTGTGCGGTTTGTTGATGTTCGGTGCATGCATGTTATCTGTGAGTGCACAGACAGTGGATGCATGGATCGTAACACCGGAGGCTGATCGTAAGGAGGGTGGGCAGGTTGAGATGAGGTGCGTGGCTTACAATGCTGGCGCCAATCATGTTCTGGAATGGAGGTCTGTGAAGACAGGGATGACGCTCAGACGGGCTAGATTCACTTTAACAACCATCCCACGGTTTACGTTTGAATTTACGACGGATACAAGGCAGATGACACTAGACTTTACCGTCAACGATTTACAGAGGAATGACACTGATGAATATACATGCAATCTCCGTGAATCCTTTTCTGAAGGTGACAGCATTATATCAACTGACAGTGTAATGCTATCAGTGTTGTACTTCCCCAGTGAGTCCTTCCCTATTTGCTCCCCTGATGGATCCATTACAGTAGACAGTGGAACAGAGTTGACCATGTAATGTTCATCTGAGGCTGGTAATCCAGCAGTCATGATGGACGTTATTCAAACACAAGGATTGTACAACAATGCATGGACATCGCGGAGCATGAATGATACAGTCTCACATTCGTTAGACATGATGGTGAATCTCTGTAATGACGGAGTTACGTTCCAGTGTGTCATCTCATCAGAGGCCTTCCCTAATGTGACTCGTGCCTGTACCATCGGGCCAATAAGTGTCATCACTTTGACACATCCCACAACACAAGTGACTCCAACCACGGCACTGTCTGAACTCCCCCACACTTCAAGCATTAAGACCCTCTCATCAAGCCATCAAACTCCTTCATCCACTACATCATCTGAACTTTCCCAAACATCAAGCTTAAAGACTGCCTACTCCACCGTTGACCAGACCCCTTCATCAACTTCATGGATAGCAGCCTTCGTAGTTGCTGTCATCCTCCTCGCTGTCTCTGCCATCATCAACATCTTACTCATCTATTACATAATCACACTGAGACGTCTTCTAAAGACCACAGAGGAGAAGGCAACCAATGTAACGACAGCTGATCCCTACATGGAGCTACAACCAACGAATGACAGCAACAAACAGTACATGGAACCAGCTACTAAGGGATCTACGTCCGCACATCACACGTACTGCCAAACAATATAAGTTTTGAATGACGGTCCAGAGTATGAGTACCCCAAACCAGAGGACAAGAACTCGAAATATGAAGTGGTGAGAGTGCCACAGAACTAAAAGCTTAAGATATCAGAATATCAGGCGAGGAATCTTTTCATTTCATGATGTATGGTGTGTAGGGTTTGTGGTGTGATGTGGCCTAGTGGTCTGGCGTGTCGTGGTCAATCTACAGATTGCATGTGGGTTCGAATCCAGCCATGGGCTAGTGGTGCCTGCGTCATTGGTGGTTCTTTGTCACATATTGCTCCTCTTCACCCAGGAGTAAATTGGTACCTGGGAGGGTAGAGATGGCTTTGTGGTTTGATTAGCCTCTGTGCGCCTTATAGTAGCCGGGCCAGAGCTGATATGGTTTCAGGAATGAAAATTATGGTCCGATGACCAGCTATAATAATACATTTGTTGTGCGCAGTAGAGTGTAGCTGCTCCATATAAATGTCCCATATTATTATTATGATTATTGGTATCAAAATGAATGCATGACTTGTTGAATTCATTGAGGCTGTAAGGTAAAGTAAATACTTAAAGGTTTACTGTTATGTAATCAAATTTCGGAAAGGGGTGAGAGTGCTCTGAAACTATTGCTTAATACATAAGTCATGACTAGATAGATTTATATTTCTTTTTAAGTGCTTAATTTTGACAAACAAAATAAGAAAATCAGTACATGTTTGCCCGCCCCCTTGGAACCGATCCACGTAATAATATCGTGTGACGTCACCTACAGAACTAGACTAAGTATAGGCTCACATCACAGTATACTGCGTGGCGTTCTGCATGTGACTTAAGCATGCAAGGTTTTTCGTCGCGAAAAGTGGGGTGCTAAATTATGGGTCTAAAATATCGGGGTTTTTTTCTGTAGACAATATTCTTTAGCACAAACAATGATAGACAGGTCGATGTATTTAACTTTACAGATGTGTTTAACTTTATACGAGTTTTGATTAAAGTAAACCTTTCACAACGAATGAGCATTAATAAAAGTACTCTACTAAAGGCCTACATTCGTCAAACTGAAGTTCGCACATGAACGATAGTCTGCGCCAGCCGGTTCGGATATGTTTGAGTATGGTCTGTTTAAATAACTATGTTAGCACTAAGCACTGTATAAAGTTTGAAATCAACATAGCTGAATAATGAAACATTTTTTAGATTCGAAAAAGTTTTCAAAAACAGCAACAGAGAAAAGTGTATCAGCCAATGCGAACAAGCTCTCACTCATAATGTAAATGAATTTGCTTTAAAAATGCGTTTCTTTAAAGATTTGGTTGTCAAGGAGATACTATTTTGTTATCATTATTGCTGTGTTTAGAACCTTTGCAGAGGATACATAAACAAAAGATATAACATCGTAAAATCATCATAATATTCTCTACGTATAAGGATGGATTTATCATTTAAAAAATAATTGTGAATATAATATTATTCTTATAAGTTAGTCGTGTTTATGCGCATTTATTCTGTATTCTTTCTCTTTCTTTGTAATTATAATGCAAATTGCAGTATATTAATCTGCTTATAGGAGAAAGTTTTGAAACGAAATGTATACAGAAAATAGTTTAGCATATTTCATGCTACATGACTGTATATTCATGCTACCCAGCAAATGATACCTTACTGGTTAGCCGAGCCGGCCGTTATAAAATCTATGTATTACCTTCCATAAGAACAGTCTATCCACACAATGATCACAATATATAGCATCCAACGCAAATAATAATGGTGCTCCAAATTATTAGAAATTTTCGTTTTCACCAAGAAAAGTTGATAAAGTCTGAGCAGACGTCTGCGTGGAAGACATTAAGACAGCGACTGCAAGGAAAACGAGGTACTTGTGAAGTACATGTACGCAATTGTAAGTGGTTAAACGTTTTCTTTCATTTTTGGTTGATTTCTGAACTCATAGTAAGTTGAAACATCTTTCTAAATGTATTATGTTCGTACCAACGTTGGTTCATTTATTGTAATGTAATGTACCTGACCCCATGTACCCTATGAAGAACAAATCAAAATACATTCAAAGTTCAATTCTATTCGGAATGGTCATTCATGCATTTCTTCCTTCATGTTGACTGGCACACAAAATATTCACTCTATAAAGTTTGAAGTCAACATTCTGTTACGTGCGGTAGCTCGTCAGGCTATTATTGCCCGACAAGACGGCGCGCCCGGCATCAAGGAAAAAAGAAGAGAAAAATACATGTAGGCCGAAATAGGCTATTAAAATGGAGCCAGCAACAGACATAATGGAAAGCACAAGGTGAAACATGGCTTAATATCACACACACAAAAATAAATTTATTCACAGAAACATTATGAGCAATATTTGATATGGATCAGAAATGGCTGAGAGATTGTCAATAAAAATGCAATGGAAAGCAGGAGTACATTAATGGAAGTAAACATACCGGTTTATAAAAACTTGATGATGATGATTGGGGTGCTTAAACGACTCAGGTGTATATGAACGGGGAGTCCGGTCATTGCAACAGATGTTCTTGAACGGGTATAGGCAACATCGCGCCGGGTAGGCTCATCGGATACTCGGAAAGTCATACACGGGTAGGCACATCAGGTATAGGCACACACTGGTAGGCACATCAGGTATAGGCACACACTGGTAGGCACGTCTGGTAGTACAAAAGAGTACACATCAGCCACTGTGGAATGTCCGGTCAGCATCCCGTTCCGTACACCCGAGTCATAGAAGGACGAGCCATGGGCATACACGCCTTATATAAGCGGCCCTGGCTGACTACGCTTAACCGATCGTGAAAGACAAACATTTTACATGTTAAAGCCAAAAAGTACGGCCGTTACCGGGCTCAGCATACTTGGCCTGGAAAGGTACGTAAAGGAATTTTAGGCAACTACTTGTTGCCATAACAATAGTTTAATAACGAAACTTTTTTTTTTATTCGAAAAAAAGGTAAAAAAAAACAGCGACAAAGAAAAATGTATCAGCCAATGGGAACAAGCTCTCATTGATAATGTAAATTAAGATTTGTTTGACAAGGAGATACTATTTTTATCATTATAGCACAGAATGCAACCTTTGCAAAGGATCCATAAACTCAAAATATTATAACATCGTAAAAATCATCATAATATTCTGTAGGTAAGCATTGATGTATCATTTTAAAAATAATTTTGAATATAATATTATTCTTCTAAGTAAGTAATGTTTATGCGTATTTCTCCTGTACTCTTTCTCTTTCTTTGTAATTAAAGCAAATTTCAATAAATCTGCTTATAGGAGAAAGCTTTGAAACAAATATGTATACAGAAAATAGCTTAGCATATTTCATAATATACCCATGCTACACAGCTAATGATACCTTACTGCTTGGTCGATCTGACCATTTCAAATAACTCTGTGGGGTTTTGTCAGTGATATAGTGTTAATGATTACATGGTTTTTCGCATAATATGAATAACCAGTAGAAGTTCGGCTGCTAATTAAAGTGTATTTTCAAATGAAAAGATCTCGTGATAAGGTGTTTTGTTAACTAAATAGGAGTTTTTTGTTCGTCAACTCGTAAAACTTGATAACGAAACCACTGCAGCCACATCGAGCGACGAAGCCAAGCTGAGATACATTTTCTATTTCTTAAACGCTTCACTTCTTGGGTTTGATATTCACAGAATCGAAAAGGACGCCCTCACTTTAGTGGGGAAAGGCTCGAACTCAAATTCGCCCCAAATCGACTTACATCATTTTACCAAAACCCCAAATAAAATGGGCAAGTCCCACTGATAAAAGTCGTCGTTGGGAATAACTGTTACTTCAAGGCAAACCCCAATCGGGCCTAACCGCAAAAATCTATGGGACCGTTGACCCTTTTCTTGTCGAATACCCTGGGTATCGGGCTAGGTCCGTCAAGTTCAACAATACATTTTGGTGTAACCGTTTTGACGAAAAGTGCAACATGACCATAATGTGGGGACTCGTAAGTTACTCACAATACCCAACTCCCCAGATACAGTGCTATATTTAGAATGGTCCCTCATGAATATGCATATGTGTACAAGTTTACACACAAATCACTCCGCCTCATACTTTGTAAACAATTAGGCCCAAACTAAATGTCAATGGATATTCTTAATGTCCCACTTATATTGTATTTAAAGTACATCCATGTGATGGTGGAAATCGTATTTTATAGTAACTGTTAAATAATGATGATCCCACGACCTTAGTCCATATGCGGGTGTACTAATATTTTAAAGTTGCTTGGTGATGTGTCCACACGAGGTGAGCGCGCGCGGAAAACGGACACTGTTCGTTTTACGATTCGGCGACAACAGTCATGTAATTCTCCTCCGGAGAATTCCGGAGTTTTACCAGCCTCCAACAATTACACTGTTCGTTTTACGATTCGGCGACAACAGTCATGTAATTCTCCTCCGGAGAATTCCGGAGTTTTACCAGCCTCCAACAATTAATTTCAATGAATTAAATTAGTAATGCCTCCCTAAATGAGTAATAAATAAAGCTACATGCAAATCTTTAATTAATGTACATGTTCATCCACAGTGCACAATGCACCTAGATCTTCAGTATAGGCATGCATTGCGAGCAGTCGTACACTACTCCCAATGATCATGAAATGATGCATGTATATACACTCCTACATCATTTCCTGATCATTATTTCATAGGTCGAACTCTAATTTAAGCCACTTCAATTTCAAAGATTAGAATAGGACTCTAAGCCAGGGGTCGATTTCAAGAAACCTATCGATCGTAACTCGAGGTACGAAGGATAACCCATGATCGTATTCTAGAAATCCTACATAGGGTTAATGCCTCATAACATAAGCCCCATGAATGATAGTATACTACAATGAGTTTTATAGTGACTGAAATTGACCCCTGCCTGGAGCCACAACATTTAAAAATGCACCCCCGCCAAGAAAAAAAAATCAAAAATTAATAAATATATAAATCAAATGAAATCAATTAATCTCCCTGGTGGAGAATTCAGGAAGAACTTTTACCCTGTACACCAATATCATGGGGTTAGTGTAGTTTATGCCACCCATATTATTTTCAGTATTTATTTACCTTCTTCTGTTCCAAAATGAGATTCGTTACTTAAAGCAAATTTATTCATGGTCCTGAAACCCTAAAATGAACTTATTTCGGCAATATTTCAGTGAAAACAAAACAGTTCTTACCATAATAAATACTGAAAATAATATGGGTGGCGTAAACTACACTAATGCCAATATCATGATCATCTGAATACGGTTTTACTCACTCGGCCTCGGCGATGTTGCTGGAATCAGCACGGTCGCGTCGGTAGGCTCACTCCGCGTAGGACTAGGTCTAGGCCTACATTGTACATGTAACATGCCATATGAAACGCACGTCCGATCCCTTTCTCGACGGTGCAATGTTCAGTGATGAACTGGCCTTGGAAATTGCGATTATGGGTGATCTGGACATACTGGCCTGTCGAGAATGGTCTTCCAGATGTCAGTAAACCCTGTTGTACTAATAAGCTTCCATCAGTTTGAAAATGCATTAAGTACTAAATATGTCTTTCTAGGGAATTTTCAACGTCGGTGACTGACATCGACTCGTAGCAGACGACACCATGTTGTTTACTTCCGCATTCATGTAACGTAGAGCTTGATTGGCTGCTTCTGCCAAAACGGCAATTTTATTTCGGTCTTTAAAAATTCTTTTTGAAGTTGGGAGCAATTTCCCAGCGTGGGAACAAGCATTTTATGCATTTGCTATTTTTTATCTATCGAGTGTGATATATTAGAAAAGATTCCGAAGACAAGACCGCGTACTGAGCGAAAAAAAGGCCTCGGCCCACGGACTATTTGTATACCCAAGATACTTCAAGGCAGGAGCTTGGGTAGGGCCACTTGCGTACTCCCTAGGTCACTAACAAATTGCCCGCAAAAATATGACATCACCCCAAAGGTATGCGACAAAGGTATGCAATAAAATTCACGACATTGCAAACGAATTCGCATACGTGTGCGCACATATTCGCGAATTGTTTCACGACGTCGCATACGTGTGCGCACACGTATGCGATAAATTTCACGACATCGCATACGTGTGCGCACACGTATGCGATAAATTTCACGACATCGCATACGTGTGCGCACACGTTTGCGATATGCGATGTCCCTTTAGGGCCACCATATAATTGTGCAGGAGCCTAATTGCATGGCATGTTCACTTGTATTTACTTAAATTCAAGTGTTGTTAAGAGTTATTGTTAACATTTCAGTATGATCACTGGGATTGTTGGATTGGATCTTGCCAATTTTGACAATGTGATGTGCTAATTAATAAAACGGGTGAATTCATTTGCATATTAATTATAGACCACTTGGGTCGCGTGGTTTTAAAGCGGGGAAATTGTGGGGACTCGTAAGTTACTCACAATATCCAACTCCCCAGATACAGTGCTATATTTAGAATGGTCCCTCATGAATATGCATATGTGTACAAGTTTACACACAAATCACTCCGCCTCATACTTTGTAAACAATTAGGCCCAAACTAAATGTCAATGGATATTCTTAATGTCCCACTTATATTGTATTTAAAGTACATCCATGTGATGGTGGAAATCGTATTTTATAGTAACTGTTAAATAATGATGATCCCACGACCTTAGTCCATATGCGGGTGTACTAATATTTTAAAGTTGCTTGGTGATGTGTCCACACGAGGTGAGCGCGCGCGGAAAACGGACACTGTTCGTTTTACGATTCGGCGACAACAGTCATGTAATTCTCCTCCGGAGAATTCCGGAGTTTAACCAGCCTCCAACCTGGCTGGTCAGCATGGGCATATGCTGATGTAGGGAGTGCAGACTCCCCCGACCATTTTGGTGAGTTTCTGGTTCCTTTTATTTGCAAGCTTGGCTTGAAACGCGCATTTTGAGTGTTCCTACTTAAAACTTTTTGACCTATGTCGTGTCGCCATTCATGCATTTATAATGCATGCATGCTTTCTGTACGTGCCATATACTTTGTACACAGCACAGCCATTATTGTTGTGTCTGTGCTGGCATTGCGCGTGGTGACCTTTCAACCTCACTGTGTACACATTCACCGTATTTTGACACCCTGCATACTGTTTACTGTTTTGTACTTATAGGTCGATGTACCTGTGGCTGTAACCTGTGTTGCATCCGGGGATCTTTTTGTTGGTGATCTTTTCGGTGATCTTTTCGAGGAGATCTTTTCGGTGATCTTTTCGAGGATATCTTTTTGTTGGTGATCTTTTCGGTGATCTTTTCGAGGAGATCTTTTCGGTGATCTTTTCGAGGATATCTTTTTGTTGGTGATCTTTTTGCTTATGGGGATCTTTTCGGTGATCTTTTCGAGGATATCTTTTTAGGGAATCTTTTTGCTTGAAGTACTCATCATTCATCATCGGGTTAACTTATCTACAACCGGGCTAATAATCACTCTCTACAAATTGACTGGATTTCATCTTCAATAACTCGACTGTTTGTGATTCGTTGATTGTTTATTATCTTGATTCTTCAACTGATTGGAATAAATTCTACACTTCGACTGATTTTCTGCGATTCAACAAGAACTGGTCTTCCCTGGTTTTTATTTCATCGAGTGCTTGGGATACACTTATCCTAATTAATTTTAGGGTCTTGCTCCCTTGTTTGCTGTGAAACCGCAGCACCGTAGTGGAACCACTACAGAAAAATGGCGACGAGGATGGGATGAGTGTGTCACCACTACAGAAAAATGGCGACGAGGATGGGATGAGTGTGTCACCACTACAGAAAAATGGCGACGAGGATGGGATGAGTGTGTCATTTCTACTCTGCATGATTTCTTCATGACTCTGCAAGCATCAGAACTGTTTTTTTTACTGTCTTCAAAGATCCCCGGGTGCAATAGCCGAATCTGACTGGAGTCCTACACACTGGAGCATTGGGAGTCGTGAGTCAACTGATCCTGTAAGACTGAGGCAGTCATCTGTACTCGGCAGTATAGACGCTAACTCCATTGTTCTTATACAATTATGTGACTCCAATTTCATGGTAGGCCTACATGTAATGTATTTTGTATTTTATTGTCCTATGTAAATTGTATGTATCTGTGCGTTACCTTGCATAAGCAAATCATGGTATAGTTAAGTGTCTGTGGACATAGGCCTACATGTTGTTTTGATACATTGTGGCATAGATTGCACATACATACATATCTTTGGTATACACTGACTGGGGGAATCTTCCATCTTTTCAGTGCGTATAACTGGAGCATGTTTGTACGCTTGAGCAATTCATCCAACTTGTGGACGGCTTGGATTGTTTTGTGTTATACAATTATTTGTACATGTACTTTTTCAACATGTCTGTATTTGAGGAAGGTAAATAAGGCCCTTAAAACTTTGGTAAATATATCCTTCAATTTACGCTTTCAGCTGGCGTATCAGTGCTAATTATGAACGTTTTCGTTTCGGGAGCACCATAAAAATAGTTAAATTTAAATTAGCTGTTTATCGAGTTGTAAGACTCTTATCTGGGAAAAAAGCAGGGAAGTGCTTACCCATTCTGGCTCAGCACTTCCTAGTACTACCCCAGAAGTGGTTTTCTGTATGAAGTGACTGGACACTTTGAAATACATGTTCAGCTAGATTGTTGTGATTCCGATTATGTATATCACAATTTTGGATTTTGACTGTTGTACAACAAGTAAGAACTTGTTTGTAACTAGCTTGGTCTAGATGCAACTGGATAATGTAATCTGATCCTTCTCATAGATTGAGACAGAAAATTATTGTTGGAAAATCTGCTGTTATGGTTTAAACTGGTCTTACAATGCATTCCAAATATTATGCCCATGTACGTTTGTGACGGCTTCTTGTTTGGCTCTCGGTGTGACTGTTGAGTGCTTAACTGTCAGCATTTTTGTTCTCACCATTTTTGGGCATACTGTTATGACCCCGTATGTGAGGCTTTTGGTCTCACCATTAATGGGCATACATGTACTGTTTTGACCCAGTGTGTGAGACGTTTTGTTCTCACCACTAATGGGCATCTTGTTATGACCCTATTTGTCAATGTGGGACGGTTGTTCCCACCATTAATGGGCATTCATGTACTGTTATGACCCCGTATGTGGGACGTTTGTTCCCACCATTTTTGGGCATACTGTTATGACCCCGTATGTGAGGCTTTTGGTCTCACCATTAATGGGCATACATGTACTGTTTTGACCCAGTGTGTGAGACGTTTTGTTCTCACCACTAATGGGCATCTTGTTATGACCCTATTTGTGGGACGGTTGTTCCCACCATTAATGGGCATTCATGTACTGTTATGACCCCGTATGTGAGACGTTTGCCTGACTTATTCGCTTAGCGGTTTACCGTGATGCCAATTTATACTCTCTTGGGAAAATGCATATGTACACTCCGTTTACAACAGTTTCTAATAATAGCAATTGTATTGCATGCATAGTGCAGCTGTATTGATTGTGAGGGGTGATGCTCCTCTCAGTTGGTCAGCTTTGTAAGGGATACTTGATGTTATCTCCTTGTTCCAACGCCTTAATCATTGAGAAGGATCCAGGAAATATGTAGTGTAGTGGATATGGATAAGTCTGTTTCTCTGACTTAACAGCAGCATTCATATTTGGTGGTAACAGGCTGGTTATGCCTCATAATGCCTGTATTACATGTATTTCCCTAGGCTGGTTTTTCACTTAGGGATATTAGCGAAATGTTCTGTCAACCGCCTCTGTCCCTGCTGGTTCGACTGCAGTTGCCATAAATCTGAGGATTAGAAGGTAGAGTGTTTGGTCCACCAGAGGTTGCCCCTTCAGGGTGTTGGTAATTCACCGGCCTTTGCGACATTTGCGTCCATTCACTCAGGTGGTTTTGTAATCTAATCCTGATTTTCTACTGTTAATAGAGATTTTTCTCTTGCTCAAGCATCTAGCGGTGTTAAACCATTGTTAATGGTTTTATAGATGTAAAATTGTCATTGTTGTTGTTTACTTAAGAATTGGATAGTTCGGCATGTCCGGACAGACATCAGTCTTCCTTTTTGGCCATTCCTTTCCTGCCCGCTTGATGAGGCAGGCCTTTGAGCATATATGTACAGAGAAGGGTGAATTACCCTAAGTACCTTGTAGATGGATGTCACCTCAATCCTGAAGGGATGCGTAAATATTGCATGGGATCAAGGAAGCAGTGTATAAGTGCAAATTGTGATTGTTATGATGTTCAGTGGTCATTAAAGTGAGAGTAATTAAAGCGCTCCATTGCGTACATTTGCTGATGCAAATTTTGATTGTATAAACATTCATTGAGACATCTTTTTCTGGTCGTACTTTATGGTTCTACAGTAGCCTGAACAATGACATTACCTGTTGTTCTTTCTGGACACTTGCTGGTGCATTTACTTGTGCCAAGTCATTATGTTGTCAGAAAATTAGGAAAAGACTACTCTGTGTTATCTGAATGTATAAATTGATTACCATGTGTTTCTGGTAATCAAAAGCTTGTATTTGATTGTGGAAAAAAAAAAAAAAACCAAACAATGATTGTTGTAAAATTCCATTTGATATTTTGGGATAGAAGGGTTCCTATGGCACTAAGTGCAGTGTTACATTTATAAACAGACCCCTTGAAAAATGCCATGATTTAAATGATTATGGTCAATATGGTAGAAGGCAGGAAGTATTATGTCTTGTATAAGTCTTCTGAGAATACTTCATTTGATGGTGTATTGGAAGTATGAGTGTGTTGCGAAAGCAACTTTTCATCTGTTTTTGATGATAATTGTATGGTGGCTTTAAAGGGACATCGCATATCGCAAACGTGTGCGCACACGTATGCGATGTCGTGAAATTTATCGCGAATATGTGCGCACACGTATGCGATGTCGTGAAACAATTCGCGAATATGTGCGCACACGTATGCGACGTCGCGAAATTTATCGCGAATGTGTGCGCACACGTATGCGATGTCGTGAAACAATTCGCGAATATGTGCGCCCACGTATGCGATGTCGCGAAATTTATCGCGAATATGTGCGCACACGTATGCGATGTCGTGAAATTTATTGCATACGTGTGCGCACACGTATGCGACGTCGTGAAACAATTCGCGAATATGTGCGCACACGTATGCGAATTCGTTTGCAATGTCGTGAATTTTATTGCATACCTTTGTCGCATACCTTTGGGGTGACGTCATTTTTGCGGGCAATTTGTTAGTGACCTAGGGAGTACGCAAGTGGCCCTGGTCCCATTTTTAGTCCGTGGGCCGAGCAGCCGAAAACGCTTTAGTTTTTGAGATACGTGGTCTGCATCAAGGAATTCCATAAAATTTGGCAGGGGTGTAGATTGTGGTACACTCATCAACAAACAAAATGTTCCCGCTTGCACAAATTGCTCCATAAAGAGAAATTTGCGGTTAAAAACGACCAAAATTCGTGTATAAAGAAAACATAAAAGAAACAGCGCTCTCTATTGGTAGATCAAGTACAACTCTGTGCATATAACAATGTTGTTACAAGCGGCAGTTCTAGCATGTGTATATTTTGATTACTTCAGGGAATCCAAATGAATACCTGGGTAATTTTCGGCCGGCATTAGAAATAATATGCGTTTATATTATGTTTTTCGGGAAAAGGGTGTATAAAATTATGGACTTGCCGTGGTGGAAATGGAAATATTTTTCAGCCAAAGCTGCTACCTTGTTGTTGTTACCACACCTGTTACAATGGGCATATTAGGTCTAAATCACAATAATTGTAATGTTTTAAAATATAAAAATTAAAATGAAAACTCATGCTGTTCCAGTACATTAAGTGATTTATTTATTGCAAATTTCAATGTGATTTCTGTCGAATAAATACTTTATTTTTAGTTTTAAAATAAAATAATTATTACATATTTCAGTTTTCGTTTTTCTTTATACAGTAGTATATATCACAAATACATGTTGATAAATTGGACTACGAGGTTGTGTTTCCAGCGTTTCTGATGATTTTCAAAATGCATCAATATAAGCCAACTCTTATCCTGTGCATACGGTGAACAACATGGTATGAATTAATACAGCTGTCTGATGACATGCCCATTTACAGTAGTGTGGGATGCTTTAAACTAGTTAGTGAATTGACATTTAACATGCATGGTAGGACAAACAAATTACAGGCTGTTGTGCGTGCCAACTTTTAGATAACCATCAAGAAATTAATGTTTGGGTCTATATCACTGTTACAGAAGTACTTCGATCAAGACTATACTAGAGTTTCAAATCTGAGACTTTACAAAAATTCAAAATAAACAGAAAAGTTGTAGCGTTTCATTATTGTTATTAATACAGACAGTTCTTTGATTTTATATTCTAATGAAGACTGTTTACACTTTTTAATCTTTTCATCATTATTATTTCTACCATTCAATGTAATTATCACAATCCATTTTTGTTTGTCTTAATATCATGACCTATATGTAACTGATAACCATTTATATTTGCTTATTTTTTACATGCTATTTCATCATAATAGCATCCCTTAGTAATGATTACTCATAGTCATCCTTATTTCCAAGTTGTAGTCACATACTTTCACTTCCTAGCATTGATTGACACAAGGCTGACCACTGTGACCAGTGACCCTGAGTGACTCAGTGTCCAGTGACTTGATTCTTAGTATAAGTGTAACTTCTGACTAGTATGATTCATTCCTTGGAAATCAACTTCATTCCATTGTTTTATGCCTCAACGTCTGTTATAAAAAGCCTGCTGAGGGTATATTTTCTCAGTCTAACTGCTAGCCATGTGTCTTCCTGCTTGCCATCATTCAAGCAACATTGCTTAGTGCCACATGTTGTCGAACTTATCATACTTGGGTTTATAAACTCAGAGCAGCATTGTATACCTATCATGTATTCAACAATAAATATATCTCTGAAGTACAGTATATCAACCCGAGTATTTAGTGTGTAATCATTGAGCCTTGCACGCTAAAAAGTTCAAGGTTTAGGCCTATCAATTATCATGTACAAAGTAAAAAGTTATTGATATCATCCTTGTGATAATTGTTGTGCATTGATGGTGCTGCACGCTTTGACCAGAGGTTCAGGTCTTCTCTTTCTTGTTGCTCTGCACCTTCTTTCCTGCAGAGTATACACTCTCTGGGCAGAACATTCACTGATTGTGCAGCAGGCACAGAGGTCCTCTGTGTATCAGAGCAGTCTCCTAGTTTTTCCAGGGGTGGAACTGGTGGAAGTATCTCCTGGGCTGCTTCAGGTTCTAAAACACAAGAAAGGAGCAAGAGAAAAAATAATCCTTTGTTCCACAAACATAGTAAAATGTAATCAGATGCATGAACTTGTACATGTATTTCAGTATTTGCTAAAGTAATACATCTTTTCAATTTGCAGGTCAACACTTGGTTGTGCAACTTGTGCTATACAATAGTTCCAAATGCTGCCATGCTTTATTCCCATTAATTACAAACCCTAGATTCAATCCGTTTTCAATCACATGGACATTTACTGACACTATACAACATGAGTAAGGACTCAAATTCTTAGCTGATATAAATCACACAGACATTTACATAATTAATTAAACAATTGAATAATTGCATGACATGAGTGTGTACTAATTAGAGCCCATCGTATTATTATCTTACCGATGATAACCAGCATTCTTTGGGATTGGGAGATCCAGTAGCCATTCACTAACATCCACAGCCTACTGTTGCTGAAGCTCTCGAGGCTCCCGGCTGACCCACTCCAGCACTACAGATTGGGAAAAAAAATTAATTAAAAAATTAATTTCAATGAATTAAATTAGTAATGCCTCCCTAAATGAGTAATAAATAAAGCTACATGCAAATCTTTAATTAATGTACATGTTCATCCACAGTGCACAATGCACCTAGATCTTCAGTATAGGCATGCATTGCGAGCAGTCGTACACTACTCCCAATGATCATGAAATGATGCATGTATATACACTCCTACATCATTTCCTGATCATTATTTCATAGGTCGAACTCTAATTTAAGCCACTTCAATTTCAAAGATTAGAATAGGACTCTAAGCCAGGGGTCGATTTCAAGAAACCTATCGATCGTAACTCGAGGTACGAAGGATAACCCATGATCGTATTCTAGAAATCCTACATAGGGTTAATGCCTCATAACATAAGCCCCATGAATGATAGTATACTACAATGAGTTTTATAGTGACTGAAATTGACCCCTGCCTGGAGCCACAACATTTAAAAATGCACCCCCGCCAAGAAAAAAAAATCAAAAATTAATAAATATATAAATCAAATGAAATCAATTAATCTCCCTGGTGGAGAATTCAGGAAGAACTTTTACCCTGTACACCAATATCATGGGGTTAGTGTAGTTTATGCCACCCATATTATTTTCAGTATTTATTTACCTTCTTCTGTTCCAAAATGAGATTCGTTACTTAAAGCAAATTTATTCATGGTCCTGAAACCCTAAAATGAACTTATTTCGGCAATATTTCAGTGAAAACAAAACAGTTTCTTACCATAATAAATACTGAAAATAATATGGGTGGCGTAAACTACACTAATGCCAATATCATGATCATCTGAATACGGTTTTACTCACTCGGCCTCGGCGATGTTGCTGGAATCAGCACGGTCGCGTCGGTAGGCTCACTCCGCGTAGGACTAGGTCTAGGCCTACATTGTACATGTAACATGCCATATGAAACGCACGTCCGATCCCTTTCTCGACGGTGCAATGTTCAGTGATGAACTGGCCTTGGAAATTGCGATTATGGGTGATCTGGACATACTGGCCTGTCGAGAATGGTCTTCCAGATGTCAGTAAACCCTGTTGTACTAATAAGCTTCCATCAGTTTGAAAATGCATTAAGTACTAAATATGTCTTTCTAGGGAATTTTCAACGTCGGTGACTGACATCGACTCGTAGCAGACGACACCATGTTGTTTACTTCCGCATTCATGTAACGTAGAGCTTGATTGGCTGCTTCTGCCAAAACGGCAATTTTATTTCGGTCTTTAAAAATTCTTTTTGAAGTTGGGAGCAATTTCCCAGCGTGGGAACAAGCATTTTATGCATTTGCTATTTTTTATCTATCGAGTGTGATATATTAGAAAAGATTCCGAAGACAAGACCGCGTACTGAGCGAAAAAAAGGCCTCGGCCCACGGACTATTTGTATACCCAAGATACTTCAAGGCAGGAGCTTGGGTAGGGCCACTTGCGTACTCCCTAGGTCACTAACAAATTGCCCGCAAAAATATGACATCACCCCAAAGGTATGCGACAAAGGTATGCAATAAAATTCACGACATTGCAAACGAATTCGCATACGTGTGCGCACATATTCGCGAATTGTTTCACGACGTCGCATACGTGTGCGCACACGTATGCGATAAATTTCACGACATCGCATACGTGTGCGCACACGTATGCGATAAATTTCACGACATCGCATACGTGTGCGCACACGTATGCGATAAATTTCACGACATCGCATACGTGTGCGCACACGTTTGCGATATGCGATGTCCCTTTAGGGCCACCATATAATTGTGCAGGAGCCTAATTGCATGGCATGTTCACTTGTATTTACTTAAATTCAAGTGTTGTTAAGAGTTATTGTTAACATTTCAGTATGATCACTGGGATTGTTGGATTGGATCTTGCCAATTTTGACAATGTGATGTGCTAATTAATAAAACGGGTGAATTCATTTGCATATTAATTATAGACCACTTGGGTCGCGTGGTTTTAAAGCGGGGAAATTGTGGGGACTCGTAAGTTACTCACAATACCCAACTCCCCAGATACAGTGCTATATTTAGAATGGTCCCTCATGAATATGCATATGTGTACAAGTTTACACACAAATCACTCCGCCTCATACTTTGTAAACAATTAGGCCCAAACTAAATGTCAATGGATATTCTTAATGTCCCACTTATATTGTATTTAAAGTACATCCATGTGATGGTGGAAATCGTATTTTATAGTAACTGTTAAATAATGATGATCCCACGACCTTAGTCCATATGCGGGTGTACTAATATTTTAAAGTTGCTTGGTGATGTGTCCACACGAGGTGAGCGCGCGCGGAAAACGGACACTGTTCGTTTTACGATTCGGCGACAACAGTCATGTAATTCTCCTCCGGAGAATTCCGGAGTTTAACCAGCCTCCAACCTGGCTGGTCAGCATGGGCATATGCTGATGTAGGGAGTGCAGACTCCCCCGACCATTTTGGTGAGTTTCTGGTTCCTTTTATTTGCAAGCTTGGCTTGAAACGCGCATTTTGAGTGTTCCTACTTAAAACTTTTTGACCTATGTCGTGTCGCCATTCATGCATTTATAATGCATGCATGCTTTCTGTACGTGCCATATACTTTGTACACAGCACAGCCATTATTGTTGTGTCTGTGCTGGCATTGCGCGTGGTGACCTTTCAACCTCACTGTGTACACATTCACCGTATTTTGACACCCTGCATACTGTTTACTGTTTTGTACTTATAGGTCGATGTACCTGTGGCTGTAACCTGTGTTGCATCCGGGGATCTTTTAGTTGGTGATCTTTTCGGTGATCTTTTCGAGGAGATCTTTTCGGTGATCTTTTCGAGGATATCTTTTTGTTGGTGATCTTTTCGGTGATCTTTTCGAGGAGATCTTTTCGGTGATCTTTTCGAGGATATCTTTTTGTTGGTGATCTTTTTGCTTGGGGATCTTTTCGGTGATCTTTTCGAGGATATCTTTTTAGGGAATCTTTTTGCTTGAAGTACTCATCATTCATCATCGGGTTAACTTATCTACAACCGGGCTAATAATCACTCTCTACAAATTGACTGGATTTCATCTTCAATAACTCGACTGTTTGTGATTCGTTGATTGTTTATTAACTTGATTCTTCAACTGATTGGAATAAATTCTACACTTCGACTGATTTTCTGCGATTCAACAAGAACTGGTCTTCCCTGGTTTTTATTTCATCGAGTGCTTGGGATACACTTATCCTAATTAATTTTAGGGTCTTGCTCCCTTGTTTGCTGTGAAACCGCAGCACCGTAGTGGAACCACTACAATAATAAGTTGTCAAATGTGTCAATATTGGTAGAAACTATCGTAATACATGTATACAGAAGGTTATTGCTTGATCATTATATCTGGAGCACGTCTTCATCTAATTGGCAAATTTTTCAACTATAAATTTTGAATGCATTGGGGCTCAACTGTCACTACGTCAACAGTAATGCATGCCAAGCAAACCAACAACGTACCTACCTGGGCAACATATGTTACCGAGATTGTTACCGAAATTGTTGACAGTGTACACTAATTATTAATTAATTAATGCATCACCTTACATAAGAACAACCTGTCCACACAATCACAATCACATCCAACGCAAGTATTAACGGTGCTTCAAATTATTAGGAATTTTCTTTTCGACGAAGAAAAGTTTATTAGACTTCTCTATGAAAAACATTAAGTCAGCGACTGCATGGAAAACGAACGAGGTACGTCGTGAATTACATGTACGCAATTGTAAGTGGTTAAACGTTTTTTTTTCAGTGTTGGTTGGCCTTATTATCGGTATGCCGCCGATTTCTGAACTCAAAGTAATGTGTAATGTCCATGCCAACGTTGGTTCATTTATTATAATGTAATGTACCTGACCCCTATATGTATAGAACATATCCAAATACATTCAAAGTGCAATTCTATTCGGAATGGTCATTGATGCATGTCTTCCTTCATGTTGCTCTCAGGCAGGTCGCTGTATTCGGAATATAATTTATTGAGCTTTACATGAGCGCCGGCCTATATAGTATTTTGACTATATTTTTCGGAAAACAGTACGCAAACTAATTTTGGGAATAAACTGCAGTCATGAATTCACCATTTGGTTTGGTGCTGTGCGGTTTGTTGATGTTCGGTGCATGCATGTCATCTGTGAGTGCACAGACAGTGAACACATGGATCGTAACACCGGAGGCTGATCGTAAGGAGGGTGCGCAGGTTGAGATGAGGTGCGAGGCTTACAATGCTGGCGCCAATCATGTTCTGGAATGGAGGTCTGTGAAGACAGGGATGACGCTCAGACGGGCTAGATTCACTTTAACAACCAACCCACGGTTTACGTTTGAATTTACGACGGGTACAAGACAGATGACACTAGACTTTACCGTCAACGATTTACAGAGGAATGACACTGATGAATATACATGCAATCTCCGTGAATCCTTTTCTGAAGGTGACAACATTATATCAACTGACAGTGTTATGCTATCAGTGTTGTACTTCCCCAGTGAGTCCTTCCCTATTTGCTCCCCTAATGGATCCATTACAGTAGACAGTGGAACAGAGTTGACCTTGCAATGTGCATCTGAGGCTGGGTATCCGGCAGTCATGATGGAGGTTATTCAAACACAAGGATTGTCCAGCAATGCATGGACATCGCGGAGCTTGAATGATACAGTCTCACATTCGTTAGACATGATGGTGAATCTTTGTAATGACGGAGTTACGTTCCAGTGTATCATCTCATCAGAGGCCTTCCCTGGTATGACTCGTGCCTGTACCATCGGACCAATAAGTGTCATCAGTTTGACACGTCCCACAACACACGTGACTCCAACCACGGCACTGTCTGAACTCCCCCAGACTTCAAGCATTAAGACCCTCTCATCAAGCGATCAAACTCCTTCATCAACTATATCATCTGAACTTTCCCAAACATCAAGCTTAAAGACTCCCTACTCCACTGCCGACCAGACCCCTTCATCAACTCCATGGATGACAGCCTTCGTAGTTGCTGTCATCCTCCTCGCTGTCTCTGCCATCATCATCATTTTACTCATCTCTTACATCATGAAGCTGAGACGTCTTCTAAAGACCACAGAGGAGAAGACAACCAATGTACCGACAGCTGATCCCTACATGGAGCTACAACCAACGGATGGCAGTAACAAACAGTACATGAAACCAGGAACACTGGGATCTACATCGGCACATCATACATACTGTCAAACAATAGAGGTCCCAGATGACAGTCCAGAGTATGAGTACCCCAAACCAGAGGACAAGAACTCGAAATATGAGGTGGTGGGAGTGCCACAGAACTGAAAGCTTAAGATATCAGAATATCACGCGAGGAAGCTTTTCTTTTCATGATGTGTGGTGTGTAGGGTTTGTGGTGTGTTGTGGCCTAGTGGTCTGGCGTGTCGTGGTCAAGATATTGTGGTCAATCTACAGATTGTGGGTTCGAATGCAGTCATGGGGTAGTTGTGCTTGTGTCTTTGGGCAAGATGCTTTGTCACATATTTCTCCTCTTCACCCAGGTGTAAATGGGTGCTTGCGAAGGTATATGGCCAAGTTCGATTAGCCTCTGTGCACCTTTAGTTACAGTAGCCGCGGGTCTGTATACTCCCAGGGAGCTGAGGTGGTTTCAGAAATGTAAATTATGGTCCGATGGCCAGCTATAATAATACATTTGTTGTGCGCAGTAGAGTGTAGCTGCTCAATATAAATGTCCCATATTATTTTTATGATTATTGGTATCAGAATGAATGCATGACTTGTTGAATTCATTGAGGCTGTAAGATAAAGTAAATACTTAAAGGTTTACTGTTATGTAATCAAATTTGGGAAAGGGGTGAAAGTGCTCTAAAACTATTGCTTAATACATAACTCATGACTATATAAATTTATATTTCTATGTAAGTGCTTAATTTGGACAAAAAAGTAACAAAATCAGTGAATGTTTGCCCGCCCCCTAAAAAAGTCCCCCTTGGAACCGATCCACTTAACAATATCGTGTGACGTCACCTACAGAACTAGTATAGGCTCGCACCACAGTATACTGCGTGGCGTTCTGCATGTGACGTAAGCAAGGTTTTTCGTCGCGGAAAGTTGGGTGCTAAATTATGGGTCTAAAATATCGTTTTCTTTCTATATACAAAATTCTTTAGCACAAACAATGATAGACAGTTCGAGGTTTATAACAATACAGATGTGTTTAACTTTATATGAGTTTTGATTAAATTGAACCTTTAACAAGGAATGAGCTTTAATAAAAGTTATCTACTATGCATTCATAAAACTGAAGTTCGCATATGAACGATAGTCAGCGCCAGCCGGTTCGGATATGTTTGAGTATGGTCTGTTTAAATAACTATGTTAGCACTAAGCCCTGTATAAAGTTTGAAATCAACATAGCTGAATAATGAAACATTTTTTTAGATTCGAAAAAGGGTTCAAAAACAGCAACAGAGAAAAGTGTATCAGCCAATGCGAACAAGCTCTCACTCATAATGTAAATGAATTTGCTTTAAGAATGTGTTACTTTAAAGATTTGTTTGACAAGGAGATACTATTTTGTTATCATTATTGCTCAGATTGCAACTTGTGCACAAGATCCATAAACGCAAGATATAACATCGTAAAATCATCATAATATTCTCTAGGTATAAGCATTGATTTATCATTTTAAAAATGATTTTGAATTTAAAAATTATTCTTATAAGTATTAGTCGTTCTTCTTCTTTGTAATTAAGGCAAATTTCAATAAATTAATCTGCTTATAGGAGAAAGTTTTAAACAAACATGTATACAGAAAATAGTTTAGCATATGAAATGCTTCATGCATAACCGTGCTAACCAGCTAATGATACCTTACTGGTTAGCCGAGCCGACCGTTATAAAATAAATCTGTGGGGTTTTGTCAGTGATGATGATTAATACATGTAAATGGCATCTCGCATATTTAAAATAGCCTGCAGAATTTCGACTGCTAAATAAAGCAGATTTCCAGATGAAATGATTTCGTGAGAAGGTGTATCATTAACCTATAAGGAGTCTTTGGTTTATCAACGCGTAAACCTGGATAACGAAATCTGTTCAGCCACTGCGAGTGGCTAACGCTTACTTCACGGGTTTGATATTCTCAGAATCGAAAAGGGCGCCCTCACTTTAGTGGGATATGGCTCTAACTCAAATTCGCCCCCAAATCGACTTGCATCATTTTTACCAAAATAGGGCCAAAGGGTTCATACGAGGGGCTGTCTTTGGCACTAAACCCAAAATGGGGTTATAGTCCCATTGACAAAATGTCGTCGTTGGCACACAATATTTCAGCACTTCGGAAGTTTCCTCGAGGAATACCTCTATTTCATGACTGCGGCTAACGCTTTTTTGCTGCATTAATTTTTCAGTTTTATTCAAAACATTTTGGAAGAAAGCCTTAGAGCCTATAATGCTGATTAAATAAGTCGGAACAGTTCCGTGTTCGTCCACGAACACTTAAATGTCTAGTTTTTGGTTTTGTTTCATCTGTCATCGCATATAATATTTTATTATGTAGCATTTTATTGTTCTTGTAACGAATGGGTGTCGATCCCGGGGGGGATGGGGGGATATATCCCCCCAATATTTGAGGTGGAGGGGATGGCGTGTATTATCATTCCCCCCAATATTTCGAGGTTGAATTTTATTCAATTTTAATGTATAGAAATATTACATGATCCTTGTTGTTTTGTTAGTCTTCGCAGTGAATTATACTGTTTAATTCTTCTGAATATCGTTTTTAAATGCTCTAAAATGCGACTTTTATGCTCTAAAATGCGACTTTTCGACTCTGTTTTTATTAAAAAGTCCCTGGTTTGGGAGGGGGGTACCCCACCTCCAACAGCCTCCACCAGTTCGGTCGCTTCGCTCCCTCGCATAGGACACCAAATCATCAATCATCCCCCCAATCATGAAAAGAAATCGACACCAGTGAACAAGTAAGTACATTAGCGTGTAGATTCTTTTAAGTCGTTTTTTTATGAACATCGAAACAAAACGATACCTTTTGTTTAAAGTCATGTCTCTTCATTTATGTGCGCAGTAATGACGATAACCACATCCATCTACTGAATTCACAGTCACAGATACTACTACTATATGTAGACACTTCTGGGTGCTCGAAGGGTGTAATTACCCACATTTGCAAACTCTTGAAACGACTCCAATCATGTGCATATTTTCATGAAATGGCCGACATTCTTTCCGATTGAGGAGGCAAATGGGACACGCCCCCCCCAAAAAAATAAAATATAAAAAATAAGGGCAGGCACCCTTGTGCCCTTGCATAAAACCTGTCTATCAGTATCTGATTGTTGGACAAATCTGTGATCCTTTCGCATTAAACAAACAGGCCCTAAAGGAACAACTGCCTTATAAACCGATCCGACGGCGCGACCAACAACCGCCATTACTGCAGTGTCCCTGCCCGTATTCTGTCCGGCAACGAAATAATTTATGCTTTAGGGTGTACGTCCCTTAACCATGGGACGTACACCCCGCAATTATAGAGTGAAGAGGAGCGTAAATTAATTTGTTGCCGGACAAAAGGCAGTCCGGGGGACACTGCAGTAATGGCGGGTGTTTCCTGCTTCTATGGCCGCGCCGTCGGATCGGTGTATACAGAAACAAAATCACATCCATACAACATAACTGGCAAACATAGTCTTGACATAAAATTCGCTAAATCTGAAAATCAATGCATCCCAGACCAAGCATTAATGGATTCCCAGGCCCCAAGGACTAATCATGCGAAAAACAAGTTATCTAATCAACCTTTGGAGGTGTGCCCTTGTTGAGCTATGGAACAGACAACACAACACGCCCCTGGAAACTGGATATAATCACCCACTTAAAAGCATAATACAGAATTGGTGTTCAATTAATTATCAGAACACTCTGCCAGATACCGAATTTGATTTCGTAAGCCGGTATTGTGAATAATGGACTACTAGACGCCACCTCCCCAAAGGACTAATCATGCGAAAAACAAGTTATCTAATCAACCTTTGGAGGTGTGCCCTTGTTGAGCTATGGAACAGACAACACAACACGCCCCTGGAAACTGGATATAATCACCCACTTAAAAGCATAATACAGAATTGGTGTTCAATTAATTATCAGAACACTCTGCCAGATACCGAATTTGATTTCGTAAGCCGGTATTGTGAATAATGGACTACTAGACGCCACCTCCCCAAATGATAACAACTAAAGAAACTACTAGGTATAAGTAGCATGATCCAGACTATTATTAATTCACCATCGGTTTCACAGGGCAACCATTATGATAATTGGCTTCCAGGGCCAAAGAATGATCATGTGACAATTCAAGTTATCTCTTCAACCTTTGGAGATGGACCTTTGGTGCGAATTTCGTATCTAATTTACTCCAGTGTCCTTGTTGTTGATTGGCTGTAACAATCTCAAGCGGTGTTTATGGGGCCCATAGAGATCTGTGATTGGACCTTGCCGTAGACAACGCCCACTGTGTTGTGCAACACATGATGTTATAAGGGTGACGTGCGGGATCGTGTCGGTACCATTCCATCCGATTGCCCCCGTCAAAGCCGGAGCCTTTTCCCGCAAGAACCTGCTTCATAACGTAGATCATCAAGATACAAGCTGAGACTACACCACAGCCTGCAGACTATCATTATTGTTGAGTGATACACAGAACATTCGTGAACTAAAACAACAAGAAACTTACAATCATGCCCTACACTCACACCCATCCTGGTATCGACACCACTCGCTTCACCAGCGACCAAGCCTCTGGAGGCAGCTCTGGCAGCCCCGTCAGCTTCATCAAGCTGGATAAGGGAGCAGTCATGACCAAGATAAAGGCTTGGAAGGAGAGTTGGCGTATACGCGGTGTGGAGATGTGGATGAGTGACGGTACGTCCAGGCTTATTGGCACTCGCAGTGGCAGCACAACATCCTTCAACTTGGAACCGGGCGGTGAGTTGATCACCAGGTTGAACGTTCAGGCGAGTGGTCAAGTAAGCTCTGGTGGTCTCCACCGACTGGGGGCCCTCTATATGGAGACCAACCAGGGGCGATCCTGGGGTATTTACTCCGATAACTTGAAGGAAGACGGTCGCTACTGGCCAGACTGTGGTTCCGGTATCGTCTGCGGTATGTTCGGCACTGGTGGTGCTGACGTAGACAGTCTTGGCTTCGCTATGCTTCTGCCTATCAAAATGGCTCGTCTGATAGATGTCAAATATCCAAACCTGGACAAGGAAGTCGTCTCTACTAGACCAACCATCGTGGCCGATCAAACATTTGACAACGAAATTGACATGGCACAGGTCTTTGCGTTAGAGGGCAAGAGAGAGGTGACCAAAGCCCGTTCGTGGAGCGTGTCTACCGGCTTCGAAAACACCTTCTCCACTAAGGTTACAGCTGGAATCCCCGAGGTGACCTTTTCTTCCGGGAGTGCATCTTGGACCGTCAGCAGTGTGTACAACCAAGAGCGATCCAGCAGCAAGACAGAGATGCGAAGCTGGTCCTGGTCCGTCAATTGCCCACCCAAGAGCAAGCTTCACTGCACTGGCACCATGTATGCTGATCACATCGACACCAAGTACGAGGCCAAGATACAGATTGATCTGGAGAATGGTACAGTATACAGCTACGACGTAGAAGGGATCTATGACGGTATGAATGTTAGAGACGGTACCATGCAAATTGAGAACTTGAGTCCTGCTTAAAACTCAAAGAGCAATTAGAAGATTGATGATTTATAATCAAGAGGACAGTTAATCAATGGACAATTACGTATTTGCTGCAATCATTGAATGATTATTACAATGATATCATTACAACGAATGATATATAAAATGAGTATACAGTGCTCATCCACGTCGGTGAATGGCAAGCCTAGCTAATTTGCATATTATCTATTTCCCGACCAAAATCATTCAATATTCACGATTTGCTGCGGTACCCTCCGCGAAATTGAATTCGATTCACCCCGCTGACCCCAGCTAGCTCGGTGGTCTAGCGGTATGGCATCTGTACTTGTAAGCAGGAGGTCGTGGGTTCGAATCCCGCCTGAGCCAGCATGTGATTTTTTCACGTGCACTCAACAAGCACTTAGTATACAGTGCTCATCCACGTCGGTGAAGGGGAAGCCTAATTTGCATATTATCTATTTCCCGACCAAAATCATTTAATATTCAAAATGAATGATATGCCGAACACAACAATGAATTATACCCAACATAAAGGTAGGGAAAAATGAATGATATATAAGAATAAATGATGATTTAGAGGAATGAAAGATTCATTAAAATGAAAAATACAGAAAAAGAATGATTTATTACAATGATTGATTAAGAACAATGGAAGATATAGAAAATGATTAATTACATTGAATGATATAATTAATTGAATGATGAATGAAATCGAAAAACGAAGGAAAGAGACAAATTTATGATATAGAACAATAAATTATATTTAACAATGAATGATTTTTAACAATAAATGATATAGAACAATGAATGATTACGAGCACTGAACGATACAGTACAATTAATTTTATTGACAAATTAAAGATTTAATTAAATGAATTATATATTTCATTGAATGATACATAACAATTAATGATTTAAAAATATATATATTTAATAATAAAGGATATAGAACAATGAATGTTATACAATGAATGATAAAGAACAATGAATGATATGCAATGAATGATATAGAGCTATATGAATGATATGGAACAATGAATGATAAAGAACAATGAGTGATATAGATGAATTATAAAGAACAATGAATGTTATGCAATGAATGGTATATAACAAAGAATGACAGAATATTTTTCTTGAAAGAAAATAAAGAAAAGCTTTGCTTGACGTGTTCAACTTCACTAAAAGATATGACTTGCTTAATAAAACAAAATATAATTAATCTTTAATTACATGTTGATTAATAATTGCTTAAATATGTTTGTATAATATCATTTCTTCTTTTTTTTTTGGGGGGGGGGGTTGAGATGAGCATCGATAATTTGGTAGTTGTTTGGGTTTCTCAAACGGCTGACAGGTTGCCACCTTCAAACCTTCCCTAACCCAGCTCACCATGGTGGCTTGCTAACTATTTATACTTGCTGTTAAGCAGCTGATGAGTTGGGTAATGGACCGTTTCAGATTTGCTCTTAACCACACCCCTCTCGCCCCCCCCCCCCCAGCTACAACGTGGGTATTTTACATACCGCATGTGGTCTCGAGTTTGGCCGAGGCTTTTGTGGTCACCTGCATTAAAAGGCTTCCCCTAATTGGTCAATACGCATAGTTTGACTGACAGGCCGGAAATGTCCATTGGCTTGACGGCTGGTGGGCGAGTTGGCTGCCTGGCATGGTTGACACATGGCTTATTCTAAACTGATCAATTTACTACCTTACCAACTCGCCCATTACCAACTCGCCCACCCTTTCATGAACAAATAGCATAAAAACATTATAAAAAATAAATTACACTCAAAAATCATTAATATTGTCATACAATGACGAAAATACAAAACATGTAATTATAATAATGTGAAAAGAAATAGTCCTAAAAAGTGGGTCAGAGGCGGGTTGGTAAGGGGCGAGTTGATAAGGGGGCGAGTTGGCAAGCACGCGAGATGGTAACGGGCGTGTCGGCTAGGAGGTGAGCTGACCTGTTACACACCATCTCACCATGTGACATTGTGCCCTTGTGAGTTTGCGGTTATTATTTGTAGGGCTGCAATGCATCACAAGTCCTAAGAAAAAGAGATGGGGTGACAACATCACTGAATGGACAGGCCTTAAGGGTGCACCCAAGTAAATAGTGCCAAAATCCGTCCGCCGAGCTCATTAATAAAAGTTAAGTACTCAATATATTTTAAATAAGAGAGTTATGAGAGCTATGAACACGAAGGATTGAAGAAATATGGCACTGGGTCTCCTGCCTGGACTCTGGGCTTCCATTTGTGACCATTTTTGATGCAATTGGGTGAGAAAGTTGGTCTTTTTCAGCCGCTTTGCAGAGGGATGTTTTTTTGAAAATGGCTTCTTTGACTGGAGTGATTCATACCTTGTTTTATGGGTGGTCAGCTGAGAATAAGTATATCTCAAAAATTCAATGGTCACCCTACCATAAAATGAAAATAAAATAAAAGGTGACATGTTCATCATCATTTGTCTGTGCAACTTGAACAGCTGTGAGAGTTTTGTCTATTTTTTAAATGATATTTGAAGTTTGAGGATTTATCACTGTTGTCTATGGGAGTTAATTTACTTGGGTGCAACCTTAAACTGAGTACCACCTTGAGAAAGATAACAGACTGGAGTGAAGAAGACTGGTGGAGAAACTCCTCAGTGGCGCCCCCACAGTAAACATAGCTACAGGCAGATGATAATGCTATGATAATGACATAGATTACGACGAACCTTACCAATCGTATATCGATAACATTATGCCTTCAATGGCATCGCTTTGACCAATTAAGGCTAGGCTTCAAAAATGATATCAACTAAACAAACACAACACTCAGGTTCATTGTCAGGTTCATAATTATATTAACCCTGGGGCTCCCAGGCCAACCATCGGGTCTCCAGGCCCGAGTAAAGATCAGAAAAACCATGAAGGACATTTGTCCAACCTTTTGAAGTCTGCTCTAGTTATGCTATAGCACTAAAACCACACAACATCCTCGCCGGTACCTGCAATGCAGTATAGAGTTATCACGACAGTAAAATATGCATCACTTGTGTGTAAGGACACGACTTACATCCTCGAATCATCTTTAAAGAACAATCATATAGTTTGGTAGTATACCAAACTATATGATTGTACCAGATTTACCCAACTGACTGGTAGGAGCTGATGTTATGGGAACATAATGATAGAATTTGTCTGAAATGCTGTCTATTTCCAGAAAGAAGTACAACCAAAGACCAAAGACAGTTTGAAAATATCGCTAGCGTTTTTCACGGTTTTCAAAACAAAACTTGCCAAAAAAACTCTAAAGGCATTTTGAATGCGAATTCGGAAAACATTGTCTAAATTAAAAAAAACCTGACAGTCAACTCTAAATTCTAATCTCTAGTAAAAAACATATCCCAATATGAGACAATGAGAAAATTTGATTAAAAAGTTGACGCTTTTCCATGTACTGAATTCAGCCTTAAAAATCAGTTTTGTCAGTTTTTGCTGCCACTTTCTCGCATAATTAATTTGGTTCATGACAAATCTGAATATTCGCCCCAGTAGAGACTATTTTTTAAATTATAGTTCTTCAAGACCCGCTATAAAATTCGGAATCCGGATCTAAATTTCAACGGCACATATTTATACCCAGGCTCACTGATAAACAAATCTAAAGGGTTTTGTCAGTCTTCAATTAATGTTCTGGAACAACTAGCCATAGATGCCGAAACTGTTTGAAAACCATAGAGAATATTTGGATGGCAAGCCCCCAAAATAAGATATCCACCAAAAACACTCAGGTTAAAAAAGGTATATCAATTTTCACCGGGGGTCCACATGCCAAGCAAAAGATACGAGTTCCCAGGCCTCAAAAATCAAATCAGATTATATATCCAACCTTTGGAAGACAACCCTTCTACTATGGGCCCTGAACTATGGAACAGAAGCACGCCCCTCATCAAGCTCCGGATTTATCATCCAATTTATCATCTTATTCTATACTTAACTTTGACCCTCCATCTGATAGGTTAAAAGAATGGACAACGATTGGTCCAAAGACTTTGGCTGTGATTGGCTTAAAGTTCTTATCTATAGACACGTCAGTTAGTCACGTAAGTCCAGGAATCTCTTTAGGATCCTTACTTTACAACAATCCCAACATTATAAAAACGTGCATTGCAAAACGGTTCAGATGTACATAGCATTGTGACGTCTGCCTACATCAGCTGAGATGTATATGTCTCTCTAACTTAAAACACTACATACGTGAAATAACCACAAGGGAAACTGATTGAGATTTAAGTCATTGAAAAGTGAACAAAGAAAAATTGACTGGAGCGGGATTCGAACCGGCGACCTCCTGAATACCGTACAGGCGCTCTACCAACTGAGCAATCCAGCCCTACGTTGGTGGTGACCCCAATAGTCAACTATAAACACTACAGTTTATTTCTCCCAATACTGCCCATCTACGTAGGCCTACCTGTTTCAACAAGTAGTACACGTGTTAAGACTGCATAATGCACACCATTATGACAGTTAGTCTGACACCAGAATAATCTAAATATTACCACTCAGGGCAAGACAGTGATTATGTAAATTACACAATAAACCTATTTGATTTAAACCAAGCATGCCAATCAACCGACCTGTGTTTGGACTGGTCTAGAGGGTTCTTTCAAAATACATGCATGGTGGCATAACATCTAATACCCGGACTCGCTAATGAATTCAAGACAATGGGAGACTTAAGAGAACCGGTCTTCTATTCAACAGCGGACGCGCACGCACGCGCAAAACAACGCGCGCATGCTCACATTTGCGTGCGCATGCGCTGTTGACTTGAAGACCGGTGTTCTCCAAAGTTTCCCATTATATTCTGTTACTCGCCACAACTTCAATCATTTTATCGAAACACTTTAATACCAGTTACTGAATTTGTGGCTTTTCCGATTTTAATCGGAAAAGGTATTGTTTTTGTTCTGATTTTTTGGCTTTTCCGATTTTAATAAAACAAAATGTATTGTTTTTGCTCTGATTTTTGGCTTTTACGCGGAAGCGAAAAGACTTTATTTTTGTTCGGTCATAGGCTTGTACACAGACTTTCTACACCCCACTTTGTTTACTTTTAAACAGCCAATCTTAGCCAAACTTGGTCAAAACAAAGTCGCTATAGTGCAGATGTGTGCCGAACAATTTCGTCATCATGACGTCATCATGGGTCACGTGACAATGCCATAAATGGCCAAACATGCCAATTATGAGCGAACCCTGGGTTCGACAGAGTGGAAACTCGGTACGTGTCTAAGTCGGGAAGTGTCATGTTGAAAAATTGCAATGACGTCTTCACTTTCTCTCATAATTAATTTGGTTCATGACAAATCTGCATTTTCGCCCCAGTAGAGACTATTTTTAAATTATAGTTCTTCAAGACCCGCTATAAAATTCGGAATCCGGATCTAAATTTCAACGGCACATATTTATACCCAGGCTCACTGATAAACAAATCTAAAGGGTTTTGTCAGTCTTCAATGAATGTTCTGGAACAACTAGCCATAGATGCCGAAACTGTTTGAAAACCATAGAGAATATTGGGATGGCAAGCCCCCAAAATAAGATATCCACCAAAAACACTCAGGTTAAAAAAGGTATATCAATATTCACCGGGGGTCCATATGCCAAGCAAAAGATACGAGATCCCAGGGCTCAAGAATCAAATCAGGTTATATATCCAACCTTTGGAAGACAACCCTTCTACTATGGGCCCTGAACTATGGAACAGAAGCACGCCCCTCATCAAGCTCCGGATTTATCATCCAATTTATCATCTTATTCTATTCTTAACTTTGACCCTCCATCTGATAGGTTAAAAGAATGGACAACGATTGGTCCAAAGACTTTGGCTGTGATTGGCTTAAAGTTCTTATCTATAGACACGTCAGTTAGTCACGTAAGTCCAGGAATCTCTTTAGGATCCTTACTTTACAACAATCCCAACATTATAAAAACGTGCATTGCAAAACGGTTCAGATGTACATAGCATTGTGACGTCTGCCTACATCAGCTGATATGTATATGTCTCTCTAACTTAACACACTACATACGTGAAATAACCACAAGGGAAACTGATTGAGTTTTAAGTCATTGAAAAGTGAACAAAGGAAAATTGACTGGAGCGGGATTCGAACCGGCGACCTCCTGAATACCGTACAGGCGCTCTACCAACTGAGCAATCCAGCCCTACGTTGGTGTTGACCCCAATAGTCAACTATAAACACTACAGTTTATTTCTCCCAATACTGCCCATCTACGTACCTGTTTCAACAAGTAGTACACGTGTTGAGACTGCATAATGCACACCATTATGACAGTTAGTGTGACTAAATATTACCACTCAGGGCAAGACAGTGATTATGTAAATTACACAATAAACCTATTTGATTTAAACCAAGCATGCCAATCAACCGACCTGTGTTTGGACCGGTCTAAAGGGTTCTTTCAAAATACATGCATGGTGGCATAACATCTAATACCCGGACTCGCTAATGAATTCAAGACAATGGGAGACTTAAGAGAACCGGTCTTCTAGTCAACAGCGGACGCGCACGCACGCGCAAAACAACGCGCGCATGCTCACATTTGCGTGCGCATGCGCTGTTGACTTGAAGACCGGTGTTCTCCAAAGTTTCCCATTATATTCTGTTACTCGCCACAACTTCAATCATTTTATCGAAACACTTTAATACCAGTTACTGAATTTTTGGCTTTTCCGATTTTAATCGGAAAAGGTATTGTTTTTGTTCTGATTTTTTGGCTTTTCCGATTTTAATAAAAAAAAATGTATTGTTTTGGGTCTGATTTTTGGCTTTTACGCGGAAGCGAAAAGACTTTATTTTTGTTCGGTCATAGGCTTGTACACAGACTTTCTACACCCCACTTTGTTTACTTTTAAACAGCCAATCTTAGCCAAACTTGGTCAAAACAAAGTCGCTATAGTGCAGATGTGTGCCGAACAATTTCGTCATCATGACGTCATCATGGGTCACGTGACAATGCCATAAATGGCCAAACATGCCAATTATGAGCGAACCCTGGGTTCGACAGAGTGGAAACTCGGTACGTGTCTAAGTCGGGAAGTGTCATGTTGAAAAATTGCAATGACGTCTTCATGACCTTATCCTCCGATTTGTTATGATTTATTGAATTCTTGGGTCATTAAAGTTATTTTAACGATAACTAGTGAACGAAAGATGGTATCTTTAAAATTCTTTTTGTAATTCTTAAATGTGCAACAGAGATCAACATTTTCGGAGCAAAATACTGTGACGTCATCATTACGTCATCAAAATAAGATTTTGGTAACACAATAGCCGATAGGCCGATCGTCATGAAGACATTGTCCGATCGTCATGAAAATTAGTGGGTATTAAGTATGTGTGTCCGGGATGATAAATGTGAAACGACGACACGACGGCATCTTGATTGAATTTTTTATGATTTTATGAAAATTGTAAGCTTTCTTTATCTCTAGCAAATTCAAACTTTACGGTATGCGAGCATCTTCATTACCGGGACAAGACTTGCAGATAGGCCCAATTCTGTTCGCCAGCTCATAAATTTTGTGTATACCCTAAAAATATTTCATTTCAAGGCATTTGGGGAACCATGCGTTCAGCGGCGTAGCTAGGATTTTTTTCAGCAGGAGGGCACTGGGGGGGGGGGCCTTGGAATTTTGTGGGGGGCACCCGGATTTTTTTTCAATCTGAGAAATGCAGGGGTGGATCCAGGGGGCGTTGAAGCGAACGCCCCCTTTTTCTTCCGGCAAAAAAAAAAGAAAAAAGGAAAAAAACGATGATAGTGATGTAGAAAGACTCCAAAAGAGCATAAAAAGAGGGGGAGACAAAATTAGCTATAGCTTTGATCGCCCCCTAGTGCATCCTTCGTTATTGACTTGACGCATTTTATTCCCACGCCCCCACCCCTTTTGAAAAATCCTTGATCTGCTCCTGAAAATGAGCCCGAAGCGCGAAGTCCTTGCGGCCAGGGTCCAGGGCCCGCCTAAGGGCCGTGGAAGATCAGGGGTTCTAGATATTCTCTGGTGCAATCTGAGCCTTATTTTGGAATCATTTTGTTCCGATAAATTTATTCATTTATTTATATTATTACTTCATTATTTTATTTAATCCAACACTCTCATGGTCAGACGCCCTCTAACGTTCGAAAACTTGTATTTTTGGCTTGTCTGGATTATCCCACCACTACATGCAAAAGTAGAGCGAATTTAGGGTCGGATTTCATCCAAACAACTTAAAAGTAAAAGTCCAAACTCTAGTGACCAAGTTTTTTAATTGTGTTCTACAGGAATTCCCATGTAAGGTTCAGAAAATGTTCTTATAAAGAAACATTTTGACGGGTGTACACAAAATTAATGAGCTCTGCGGACTGATTTGGACCTATTTACTGGTCTGCACTCGCATACAGATCTTGACCAAACTTGGCCAAAACAAAGTCCGTATTACGTAAGTATATGTTTGCCGATTAGTTTATTTTTATGAATTTTTAAATATTTCTCACGCTAGCCCCTTATTTTAACTTTGTACACAGTTAACGTGAAATTAATGGTCATGTACAAAACATATGATGCTCGATTTCGGGAATTCCCATACACTATATGTACGTATAAACGTCGATCTTTCCCTGTGTAGAACAATGTCAGATTGGAGATTCAGGTTGCCGTAGCGGTTCTTTCCTCGCCTTTCACCTCTGTGGACCGGGTTCAAGTCCGGCTTGGTTCACAAGTGGATTAGGTTTTCAGTCCCTGCCTGATTGTGTGGGTTTTACCCAGAATATTACTCTGGGGTTTTCCTCCCACCTCTAAAACTGTATCTTGTTCTCATCATCTTTCCATAACAGGTTTCATCAGGCTTGCGAGCAACAGTGCCTTGGTCACTTTTGAGGAATCCTTGGTGTCATTACCAGAAATAAATAATGATAATAATAATAATTGCCTGACTCAAAACTCGGATTACATCTTGCCAATGCACGTACGTATACCACCATCCAAAATCTTAATCTAAATGTTTTCGATGTAGGTTGAGGAGTGTTGTGCCTCATTTTATGGGTCGTGTTAAGTAAATTCATGTACAACTTAATATATACTTGGAAAGAGTTGTATTGGAAAACTGCAATGATCCATAGACTTTGTCTTTTTTTACGTGGCAATTTGATCATACAGTTTTACACATGAACAAGTAAATGTCACGTCCTTTCCCCTAGACTTTGTAGGCGTGTTTTTCTATACGTGGCAATCAGTTTAAGACTGAAGTTCATTACATGGAAGCAAATACGTTTCATGCAATCATGTTCTCCAAATGATTGGTATTCGCAAATGATTTCGTATTCGCAAAAGATGTCATCTTCACGCAATCATTTGTCGTAGACGATATGCGAATACGCAAAATGATTTTGTATTCGTAAATGATTTTGTATTCACATATGAATTCGTATTTGCAAATGATTTCTATTCGCATCTGATATCGCCTTCAAGAAAGTCGAAGAAGATCATCATTAACAAATACAAAATCATTTTGCGTATTCGCATATGATATCGTCTTCGACAAATCAATACGCAAAATGATTACGTACTGGCAATAAATTATTTTGTATTCGCAAATGATTTTGTATTCGCTAATGATTTTTTATTTGCAAATGAATTTGTATCCACAAATGATTTTGTATTTGCTAATGATGTTGTACACGCTAATGAATTTGTATTCGCAAAATGATTTTGTGTCATTTGCATTATGATGTATCCTCAAAAGCACCCAGGTTCTCCAACGTCATCATAATGATGTCATCGTATGTCCAAATGAATGACAGTGTCTTCAATTAGGGGCTCCATTAACCCTGCCGACAACTAAATGGGTTAAAATAATTTCTACATTGAAACATGGTCACTTCTAAACCATGTGTCTTAATCAAACAACATACGTGATGTGTAATGACATTAATCTACTGAACTCACAGTCACAAATACATGTAGACACTTTTGGGTGCTGAAAAGTGTAGTTATCCACACCAAATGTTTACAAATCCTTAAAACGATTCCAATCATGTGCATATTTTCATGAAATGACCGACATACTTTCCGGTTGAGGAAGCAAATGGGACACGCCCCCCCCAAAAAAAAATTAAGGGCGGGTAACCTTGTGCCCTTGTACAAAACCTGTAGCTATCAATATCAGTCTGATTGTTGGACCTTATTGAACCCAGAACTGAAAACAATACACCCAACTGGCAATATTTTTGTATTACCACAAAGTGATCGTCCAGACAATATACATTTTCAAAGGTGACACCATTTTACTAAACGCTTTCATTTAGAGTAAGGCCGTGTCCGAAACGACTGTCTAGAGCTAGGTCTACGGCTATTGTCTACGGCGGCCATTTTGAAGCGCTGTCCGAAATGCTGTCTACAGCTAGAGCTACGGCTACAACGTCATCAAAATCTAGCCGTAAGAAGTGTTGTCTTGATCCGCGCAAACAAAATGGCGACTGATCATGCTGAGTTTTTCGGGGTCAACGGAAACACACAAAAGTGAGCTGTTGTTCGGTTCTGGGGCCAATTTCACGGCGCTGCTTAGCACAAAAATTTGCTAAGCATGACATTTCATTCTTAATAAAAACAGGGTTAACAACCAAATATCCATGTGTTGTGCATCGTTTGTGATTGTTCTTTGGCTGTTGTTGACAGACCATGACCATCTAATGGAATTTTTAACTGTGGTTTGTTTTATTGGGCAAGAAATTTTTGTGCTAAGCAAATTTGTGTGCTTAGCAGCGCCGTGAAATTGGCCCCTGGTTTTACTGTCAGACTTACTGTTCTTGGAAAGAGTTCTTCATATCATTATCCATCCTGATGAAGTCGATCGCCCGTTGTAAACAAACATTTGCTCAACGCGGACCCGTTACGATCGAGCAGACGATAATTCGATGACGTCAGAAAAATTAACTTAAAATATCACTTGAGGGCGTAATACGTAGCCGAAGCTGCGTCCGAATTCCAATGGCTAAAGCGCTTCCGTAGACGTAGCTGTAGCTGTAGACCTAGACCATAGCTCTAGACAACAATTTCGGACACGGCCTAAGACTACAGTGCAATCAACATAATTAAAATAATAATTTATAATTAAGAAAAGTAATAATAACCGAGGATGAGACCTTAAGGAGACTTTCCCATAGGGTCGTGCACCAACTTTGCTTACCTATTTCTAAACATCCTCCAAACCAATGAACATGAAATTAACATATGTTCATATTGAGGGCATTCTCTGTCTTCTAAAAAATAAGTCTTTAAAAAAGGTAGCTGGTACCTTAGGGAGACACCGAAAAGTCTCCATAAGTCCTGATGTCTCCCTAATGTTGCGTTACAAAAACTTTAAATTGATGAGAGTAACTAAAACAAATTACAAATAGGAAACATTTAAATGTTATATATTGAAAATTATGTTATGCAAATTAGGCTAGCCCTTCACCGACGTGGATGAGCACTGCATACTCAGTGCTTGTGAGAGCACGTTAGAAAAAAAATCACATGGTTGCTCAGGTTGGATTCGAACCCACGACCTCCTGCTTACTAGTACAGATGCCATACCTGCTAGGCCACCGAGAAAGCTGGGGTCTGCAGGGTGAATCGAATCCAATATCGCGGCGGGTACCGCAGTAAATCATGAATATTGATGATTTTGGTCGGTAAATAGATAATATGCAAATTAGGCTTGCCCTTCACCGACGTGGATGAGCACTGCATACTCAGTGCTTGTGAGAGCACGTGAGAAAAAATCACATGCTTGCTCAGGTGGGATTCGAACCCACGACCTCCTGCTTACTCGTGCAGATGCCTTACCTGCTAGGCCACCGAGCTAGCTGGTTTATGTATATATTACTGCAATATTACTGCATGTAACTCATACCCGTCCCTCAGTCGCCCAGTAATGCCATACTGCCATACAATATTCAAGTACTGTTTCAGACTGGTATACCACAATGACCTTAATGATTCAGCCTTGTGTGAGTATCATCCATTGGACATGGTGGAAGCCTATTGACCACGTATAGTTCTTGCTCTTGTCAAGTTCATAAAACCATAGTTTTATAAAGTGGTGACCAGACGTATGCACGCCCATGCCGAGCCGACACACTTCAAGTGGCAAGGCTGTGTATTTCTATCGCATGTTCCGATGCATGTGTAGAAGATAAATATGCATACCTGGACCATACATCACTATTACAATCACACAACAGACATTCAACTGCTATGGTTATATAGACTGGTATTAAAATACGATCATGCATAAACCTTAGGGTACGAAGAAGAAATTGGGTCAAAAAGATTGGAACACGTTACATGGTTTCGGATGTTTTTTTTTCAGAAGCTAACATGTTTTTAAACTTAATGTTCTGAAAAATCGAACATATTTGTTACGATTATGATGCATTTCCCAAAACCTAATCAAATTTAACGACCGAACATCTTTATGTTTCGGATGTTTTTGCGAATCCGATCATTAAAAAAGAAAAAAGACCATGTTTTCGATTTGAATGCATTCTCCAGTCCCGAATTCCCACAAAACAGACGTCGGCATAAAAAAGCCGTAGAATGTGTGTTAGGTCTATGTATTTTCATCCGATTTTTCATTTTATCAGATATTGAAAAGCATCCGAAACTTTTGACCCTCTTCGGGCCGGGTTTTACCGAGTACCCGAACCTGTCTTTGGCCTGGTACTGATAGTCTTGGATCAAGACGTCGAGCAACACCACAGCCCAAGCCTACGGTTATGTCCTGATTCCGTACGGTGTTTGGCCTAAATGTTTTGTTAAGCTTTTCAGAATCGGATGAAATGAAAATCGGAACAAAAACGATAAAAAAAAAATGCCAAAAAGGAGACGTAGGGAATTAAAAGAAGCACAAAGACAGATCAGACAAATAGAAAAAAAGCATGACAGGACAGGAGGTAGCACGCAATATTTTACTAACGTCGTGTGCAGTTACCAGTGCTAAGGTCGACAGCGACCGTTTGGTAGCTTTAAGTATTTTACAATAAAACGAAACAGATGCGTTTGTATATGAACACAGAAGAATCGCTTCCTTTTATTGCATATTTCCTTCTTAAAATGAGCACATGTCTCTCGTGCGTTTGGTATTATGTGAACGTGGAACCAGGGGCCGATTTCACTAACACTTTGCAATCATCGTAAAGCCCAAATCCATCGCTAAACGGAAAATTGCTACGCAAAATAGCGATAGATTTTCTGTTTAGCGATGGATTTGGGCTTTACGATGATCGCAAAGCTTTAGTGAAATCGGCCCCAGGGCCCTTTTCCAAACCTCGGCTCCGACTCAGGCTCCTGCTCAGGCTCCGGCTGAGGCTGAGGCTGAGGCTCCGGCTCCAGCTCTATTCCTTGAGTCAATTTTAAAATAACGGGTATCAAAATAGAGACATTTGGCTGTGGTTCGGAAGTAGATTCTCTGGTTTGAAAGGGAAAACGGAGCTTCAGCTTCAATGAAAACCCACAACCTCTATATTCAGCTTATGGGAGCCGGAGCCGGAGCCGGAGCCGGAGCCGGAGCCGGAGCCGGAGCCGGAGCCGGAGCCGGAGCCGGAGCCGGAGCCGGAGCCGGAGCCGGAGCCGGAGCCGGAGCCGGCTCCGGCTCCGGCTCCCATAAGCTGAATATAGAGGTTGTGGGTTTTCATTGAAGCTGAAACTCCGTTTTCCCTTTCAAAACCATAGTTTAATAAAG